>JAQGCC010004165.1:0-13676 GCA_034698905.1 Xestoiulus laeticollis | reverse complement strand
ATTATTTGGTGTTAATTATAAGATTATCGATTGTAGTATGGGTGATTAAGGAAGCCTGAAGAAGGACATTGTGTCCGAAACATTGCTTTTATTGAAGATATAAAAAGAAATTTTTAAAGAAAGTTGATGGCTTTGCAATGGAGTAGAAGAAGGTTAACAATTTACTATGAATAAGCCAAGTATAAGATGGAAATTATAGAATTAGCACTATAATCCAAATTTTAACAGATAGATTTATGGAATTAGTACTATAGTAACAAGCTCAAAACTCTGAAACTCCTTTAAAGGTACTTAGAAATTGAATTATATGCAAAATACCTTTATTTATTTCTTCAGGCTAAAACACCTTTTTCAATTATACCCGCGAGGTGGCCAAACTGAATGGTTGCATAGATTTTTGCTCCTGACTAATTGGAATTTGATTACATAATCTGGGTGTGTTAAGCCTAACATTATGAATTATTAATTACAAAGAAGATTTACAACGTGGAGGTTTAAAGAAAAAATGTCCAGATGTAAGGAATGTGAGAATAAGTTGCAAAATGGATTGGCATATGCAGTTTGTGGAAGTGGATGTAAAGGGAAATACCACTTTGAGTGCGTAACCATAAGTGCAACATCATGGAAATCTATAGGACAGGTTAGACAAGCCTTATGGTTGTGCCCTCATTGTAGAAGTGGAAAGAAGTTAAAGTCAACTTCGGATCAGGATGAGACATTGAAAAATGAGGAGGCTGGTGAAAATGCTCTGGTGAGTGAAAAAGGTGAAAAAAATGAAAATAATAATATACTGGCACGTATAGAAAATGTAGAAATAAAACAGACACTGATGAAGATTTTAGCCAAACTGAATAATTTGTGTGAACTGAAAGAATCGATAAAGGCTATGGAAACATCAATGAATTATTTAAGTGACGAGATGCAAAACAATAGGAAGGACAATGAACAACTTCGAATAAAAATCTCGCAGGTGGAAAAACAGATGGATGAATTCACATTCAAGATTGTGGACCAGGATACTAAAAAGGAAATTGACCAGATAAAAATTAATCTTCACGAAAAATCACAGTACGACAGGAATCGGAACTTGGAGATTTACGGACTTGACTTGGTGCCTAATGAAAATACATTAGAAGTGGTGAAAAGTCTGGCAAAGGCATTGAGGATGACTTATAATCCAGAGATGGTGGAAGTGGCTTATCGAATTCCCAATAGAAGTGAAAACAGCCAACGAAAGCCAAACCTGATTATACAATTTAAATCCCGTCATATAAGAGATGCCTGGCTGCAATGTAAAAGGAAAGTTATGACAAATAATTTGATATTTAAAAATGGAAATTCAAGTTGTATTTACATTAATGAAAATATGTCACCTTACTATAAGAACCTTTTATGGAAAACTAAAATGTATGCTAAAGAAAAGGATATCAAATTTGTGTGGTTTACTAGAGGCAAAGTAATGATGAGGACAAATGAAAATGATAAAAATGTAAAAGTGGTTAGATCAGATATTGATCTACAGTAAAAATGAAGAAATATAATGAGCACTGATGGCTACTAATAAGATATTACCTGAAAATTATGACTTTGAAAATAATAATGATTTTATGGATAAAAAAAATCTTAAGATAGTTCATATTAATATAAGTTTAAGGAAAAACTGGGATGAATTAAAGATAATAATTGCAAATAGTAGGGTCAAGTGGGATGTTATAATTATCACTGAGATAAATATTAGAAAGTGGGAATCAACTTTATACATGCTTTCTGATTATGAGTTTTTGCATTACTAGATAGAGAACTTCTAGAGGAGGAGGAATTTGTGTGTTTGTTAATAATAATATTGATGCGCAGTTTGATACTTTTAAATTTGATCTTAAGGACGGAATTAGCATATCTATTATCCAATGAGAAATATCTTTCTTGATACTAGCAATGTATAGACAACCAATATCCAGTAAATGCAGGTATGTCTCTGATCTTAAATCATATATTGAGCTACATGCGGCAAAGCATGAAAATATAATTTATATGGGGGATATTAATGTGGACATCCTAAAAAAAACAATAATTGCTAAAAGCAAATTTAAGAAAGATAAGAAAATGTTTTAGCATACCTAGGTATGGAATTGAAAATCAATTCACCAACACGGCAGGAGATTCATAATGGAAAGCTAGTTTAAATTTGCATTGAATATAGCTATGTAAGGTCTACAGAATTTAAGTCGAAAGGATTTGTATTGAAAAGGAAAATTGCTGACCACTACTTTACAATGACTGTGGTCTAGACAGGTACTAAGGTTGAAAATAATTGGGATAAAAAGGAGGAGGACAGGGATTTCGATCAGTTTAATGATAGCGAGATCATAAGACAACTACAGAATTTTGATTGGAATGTTTTGGACTGTGCTGTTGATGTAAATGGAGCATATAATCTGGCTGATGGTGTAATCACTTAGATATATAAATTAAATATTAGGTTACAGAATATTAAACGGCAGCAAGCAGTCTTTAAGAATCCATGGATGACAAATAATCTTAAGAATATATTAAATGAGAAAAACAAATTATGGTCTAAATTAAACAAGGGTAAAAAGGGAAATAAGAAAATAGATGTCAACCTATTGGAATTGTATAAAAAGGTAAAAATGGAAAGCCAACAGCAGTTAAGAAAGGCAAAATATACATACTATTGTAAAGTTTTTCATAATGCAAAGAAAGATCCCAAATCCCTATGGTTTAATATTAATAAATTAACTGAAAAGAAAATTAAACTTAATATTGAGGAAGGGCTAAGGAAAGCTTTCCCCTTGACTGACAGAAAAGATTTAAGTGTTATGTTTAATGATAATTTTTTAGGACAGGTACCAAAATTAAAGATGAAATATCAAACAAAAAGGAATGATGTAAATGGAATACAGAATATTACAACTGGGGGGAAAATGTAATGGATAAAAATGAAAACTATAATACTGGTTCAATGGGGATATTTTATGCTACAGTTAATGAGGTTGGTAATATTATAGAGAATATCAAAGACTCACAATCAACAGGTATTGATAAATTTCACATAAGACACTTCAAAAAAAAGTAAAGAAAATTCTAGTTTATTGATCTATAAACTAATAAATAGAATATTAGATGAATAATTATGTCCAGACAAATTAAAAATACAAATTCTTAGACTGATCTTTAAGATCGGCCTATTTCAATTTTACCCATCATCGATAAGATTATTGAAAAATACTTTACTAATAGGATGAAGGATTATTTGGAAAAAAAACTTCTATCAAATACACAATTTGGCTTTCAAAAAAATAAGGGAACAAATGATGTACTTACGATTGTAAATGACTTAGTGGCTGAAGGCTTAAATGGGGGTCTGGTTGCAGGGGTAATTCTGATAGACTTGCAAAAAGCATTTGATACAATTAATCATTAAATTTTTATTTGAAAAATGCAATAACATGGGAATTCGGGGTAAGATGCTGAACATTATAAAATCATATATGACGAATAGAAAAGTTGGGGCTAAGATAGGTAATACAATTAGCAATTTTATTGAATTAATAGATGGGGTTCCACAAGGTTCAGTGCTTGGTCCACTGCTGTTTTTGATTTATATTAATGATATTGAAAAAAAAATTAAAAACTGTTCCATATATCTGTTTGCTGATGATGTGATTCTGATCTCAGTTGATGCCGATTATGATGTAATGGTTGTAAAGCTTCAGTCTGATTTTGACCAATTAAATTATTGGTTTAACAGAAATGAGGTCTATATTAGTGAGACAAAAACCCAGTTTATGCCTTTGAATTCATGCCATAAGAAAACTGACAGGATTGCACATATTAAAATTCATAAAAATGCCTGTAAAAAAATAAATTGTAAAGATATGTGCTTAAGAGTTACTTGTGTAAACCATGCCAAAAATATCTTGGTTTCAATATTGATTCAAATTGGACTTATAAAAATCATATTGAAGGCTTAATAACAAAACTAAGGAAGCTAATGCCTGGTCTGTTGGAAATGCTCCTGCCTTTCATGCGGTCGAGCCCAACTTTCAAATCTACCGCCCAGGCAAGGCTGGAGCGCCGTAGCCTTTTGCTAAGGGAGCTGGTGACCCAAAATAAAGGGGTCCCTAGATATAAGGGGCTGGAAGCCCTTTGTCTCTCTCTTCTTTGGAGTTCAGTGGTAAAGGCAGGTTGGGTCCTTAAGACCTTTGCCTGAATTTTGTTTGAGACCTGTTGAGGTCTCTTTTCTGTTGAATAAAAGGACCTTAACTTGAAGTAAGTTATTTTGCTCAATTCTTTGAAGCTATTGCTAAGTTTGGAGTTTTCACTCCAAACTAAAAAGATTTGAACCTCGCGCCACATGGGACTGAATGGGATTCAGTCCCCAGCTTCAGAGTCGCCACTCATCTTAGTTGGAAGCCAAGAACTTTGATTTTGTAAGGACTTCAGATCTACTACGGGCCCTAAAGTAAGTGACTTTCGATAATCAATATGGTCTATATGGTATACACAAATATTTAGACACTAAAATTAAAAAAATATATACTACTCATGGATAGAAAGCCAGCTAAGATATCGAATAAAGATTTATGGATTTGCATCAAAATCCCTTATAGATCGATTGCAGAAAACTCAGAATAAGATAATAAAAATTTTATTTGGAAACCATAAAAAATTAAAAACAGTGGCTTTGTTAAGAGAATTGCAAATATTAAATATTATTCAACTGAAGGACACAATAATAGTGTGCAAAAATTTTTTTAGTAACAAATATAAATTAGTTATAAATAAGAAGGCTTCCTTACTGAAAAAATCAACATACCTTTATAGTGTTCCATTTGCAAAAAATGAATATGGTGAGATAACAAGATTGGTTACAATACCAACAACATTTAATAGATTGCCCGAAAGAATTTTACAATTAAAAGGTATTGGAGAATTAAAAAGGAGGGTAAAATTGCATTTTTTAAAGGTTTAAGTTTGATCAATGTTCTAAAAAAAGGTTGGTTGTGGTTCTGTATTTATAATAGTTATTTCATTTTATTAATTTGCATTTATTTTTTCACATTGTATTTTACATGACAAATTTTGTTTTTTTGTATTTTCGGATTGTAATGTTTGTCTATTTAAGTGTTAATGTAGTTGACCCATACAAGTTTGGTGTAACTTCGGGTTTCATTACATTGTATTTCTGATTAAAATGGAAACACCTTAAACTGGTCTTTCAAAAACGTTTCGGTGTTTCAGAACACCTATTTTTTCCAATATTTCTTAGAGTGTACATTTGCACATGTTTTTGGTTCGGTAATTTTTTTGCCAATAATCCGCTCCTTTTGGACAGGCGGCAATGGTAAGTGATAAAAAACAGCAAAATTTTTAGCACTCGTTTAAAATTCACTGGAAAATTATGAATTATGTGACGTCAGTCGATAAAGAATTTGCAACAGAGCAAAATTGACACGTTTTGCAAACCGATTTAAGTATGTAAAAACACACAATTATTTTTATTGAATTAAAATCTGGGTGTATACTTTCGTAGTTTGCTGTTATTAAAATTTAGATGATTTCACATTTATTTCAAGCCATTCTTAAAAAAATAAACAACAATTTATGGTGCACTGTACCTATGGTATATTTTGCACAATTTACATGAATTTTTTTTAACTTTGCATATTCTGGGCAGCTGCCTATTTGGGGCAAAACGCCTCAGCCAGTTGTGTCCAGATAATGCGGATTCGACTGTATATGTACTTCAAGTGTGAGATCTTGAAACTGGGCATCAACATTTAGCATCCAGAAGTTCGGGAAACATGTGACTTGTGGCCAGAGGTGTTGCAATAAAAATTTTCAAGGGTGGGCACAATTTGGAAAAAAATTGACGGCTAGCTATTATGTCGGTAGTTTAGTAGATTTGTCTTTTAACATAGAAATACAATAAATTTGCATTTCTACATGAAATTCGGAAGTAAAATCTGGAGATCTGACATACAATAACGATTGTAAAAATAGGGTTTGAAGAACATTACATTAATAACAGCCAATGAAATAAGGTCGTATAAAGTATATTCAGATTGAAGCAGGCTCCACACTCATGGCGAGCCATATCTCAGCGATATTTCTTGGGCAGTCTCGCCGTAGGTGTGGAGCTGGCTTTATCCCTAACCCATCTCTTTCATAAATGTAAAAGTAATTATGTTGCATTATCCTGCTTTGGACCTCATAAACAATACTTAAAATTTTTTTCATGAAAGCCATTATTCTATCTTATTTCTATAGGCATTTGTCGCTTGATTTGGCTTTAAAATTTTAGAGCCAAATCCGGAGACAAAAGCTAGGTTTGTTCCATTGATTATGACGGCCATCATAATAAATGGGACAAACCTTTCCGGCTCTTTGGCAGCCCTCACTAGTCACTATGTTGATCAGTTCACAACCTCACAACAAGCTAGGTGCTTGAACAAATTCAATTTACACAGAAAGATTTTTTACAAAAAAATGCAGTGGTGGATATATAACATTGATGTTCAAGGTTGGCCCTAAAAATTTTGGGAGTGTCTATAATAGTTGGCCCTAATAAACATTTTGGTCTAATGAGAAGTTTACCACCACGCACCAAAATACGCACAGTGGAGATAGGCTAGGTTAGGTAAGGGCAAGTTAAGTAACTTAACTTGATTTTACCTAACCTAGCTCAATATTCAAGGGCGGGCATTCTCATAAGCTGCCCACCCTCCATAATTTTTGTGTGCGCATTGCCCACTCTGCCCATCTCGTGGGGACGTCTATGCTTGTGGCGATTATAAGACAGTAAGGTGTGTATTTGTGGGCGAAGGCCTTTGGAGGGTTGGCGAGCATTCCTCTCGGATGATCTCCAAGCCTAAAGCGGGCGAGACAAACTTACCCTCACATTAAATATATCATTTATTATTCTTCTCAGTCAATTTATTTATACACATCATACAGGCAAATTGACTGAGAAGAATAATAAATGACATATTAAATAAAGAACCAGTCATGAGGAGAAGTATTGATCATCCTCACCTTCGCTCTCAGCGTCGACTGGTGAGATCTCTACAGTAACCTCTATCCATATTTTGATATTAAATATGGAAGTGAACCAGTTGGCAATTGTGTGACGTTGAAACTAGATGTCAATTTAACTCACACAAGCGGCTCTTCTCAATTCCAGAAATGTTAATACCACACAAAATAAAATTCAATGTTTTATAACAGAAGTCTTTTCTGTCTCTGCAATGTGGTCCTAGACTATTGAAAAAACATATTCTCACACATACTCAGGTAGTAACATTTAAGCTTAACGAGGCGTTTATTTAGTAAACAAACATGGCAAAGATCTTTGAACATAAAAGTTCTGAACAAGGGAAGAGTTAATCCCGTTCGAGGACAGTGAATCTCCTAGCTTTGAATAAAGTCTAGAGTCTTATAAAATGGAGAAAACACAACATTTTATAGTTGCCTACTTCAAAATTACAGCATTACCTATAACATCGTTATGATAATGACAGCTCATTAACATTTGGTCTACATATCGCTACGACCAATTGAGCGCATGCAAACAAAAATTGCAAATAAAAATGCGCCACTATGGTGACATTGAAATAAGGGTCAAAACTTGACACTAAAGTAATCCTAGTCCTAATCGCAATTAAATCAGGGACTTGTTCTGCCATATAACTACCCCAATTAAGACGAAAACATGGCATACACGACTTACTTAAAGGAAAGATAGGACATGACAGGAGCAGGTTAGCAAACCTAAAAAATTGACTTAACATATAGTAAGTAATAATTAAAAATAGGATCATATTACAGATACAAATAAGTGCACAGACAAGCACAATAAGACCTTCGCATAGCGCGAATAAGGTCTTCAGAAATTAAACACAGACAATTAAAATTAAGTTAACAAATGACTAAAATTACCCAACATTTGAGTTTCTTCATGGAGTTGGATGTTAGTTTATAGCCAAGGTAATGCAGGAGTGACTAGAGGCAGAATCAGCTGATGCTTTAAGAGACGAGTATCAAACGATGTATTCCTGGTCCTTCGCACCAATGGAGATCTCCATCCCAATGGAGATGACTACATTTGTGAAATTTCTTCACTCTCAACACGCAGTTTTAACACAACTCTGTGGAATGCTGGAAATGGTCATACCTGGACATGAGCATATAATGCTCATAGTCCGGATCACTAACAACTGGTTTCTGAAAAATTTCAGAATTCAGGCGATGATTATTAGTCTGCACTTTCAGTTTATGCATCTCTAACTCTTTGGGATTATATGCAATAGTCAAGAATGAAATAAAAACATTGCTTCATAGTGAAGGGCAGCACATTCATATCTTCCAAAATTTGACACATATTTCCCATATGCCCTCCACAAATGTTAGACATCTTCTTTTTATGCAGAAAGATAGGATAAGTTTAGATTTGTCTTTCTGGATCAGGATCCTGTCTACGAAAAGGCATATCCATTAAGGTAGGATGAGGTGGCATAGATCACATAGCTAAGGGAGATTCACCCTGCAAAGCTCTGTCTCAAGCTGGGGTGGAGGACGACACATTTGTAGAAGCTCCAGTACTATCTCATGAGAATGTCTCCACAACCAATCACGAGATGGAGACTGAACCTGAGCCAGAACCAGTGAAACAGGTCCCGAGGGGGCGAGGACGTCCGAAGAATGGCAAGACCCAGCAACAAGCACCAATTGCTCCAACGAGACAATCTGAGAAATTACGAGTCAAAACCCTGCAGGCAACTGAGATGGGTCAAAGGACTGAGCCGGCTGGATGGAAAGAAATGCAACAACTTCCATGTGACGTGCAAGCACCATGGAAGAAAGCTGCAGATGATGAATTCGCGCTCATCAAGCATTACCACGTATGGGACTTGTCCGCCCTGCCACATGGCCGTCGTGCTGTATCGAGCAAATTGGTGTTCAAGGCCAAACTAGGTGCTGATGGAAAGGTGCAATCAAAACACAAAAGTTTGGACAGGACTACAACAAGACTTACGCAACTATCGTCCGGCATGAATCTGTGCGGGTCTTGTTGGCCGTTGCTGCAAGCAAGAACCTACATATCCATCAACTCGATGTTAAGAGCGCATATTTGAACGGAAAGTTGGAGGAAGAAATTTACATGCATCAACCAAAAGGCTATGTTGTTCCCGGAAGTGAGAACAAAGTATGCCGACGCTGGAAAAGTCTTTACAGATGTAGACAATCTGCACTGGTATGGAACCAGACAGCTGTCAACGCACTCACCAAGATCGGATTCCAGCAAGCGAAGTCCGATGTTTGTCTGTTCACACAATCAAATCGCGACGGGGATGTCAATTACGTGGTACTCAACGTTGATGACTTACTGGTGGTCAGTAAAGACAGTGCAGTTACCCTACGAGTCTATCAGGAGCTGTCAAAGCACTTTGACGTAAAGGACTTGGGTGAGGTAACTTAGTACCTAGGCATTCGCGTTGAAAGAGATGCATCCGGCATACATTACTCTCAGACGGCGAAGATCCACAAGCTGTTACTGGACACTGAGATGAATGAGTTTAAACTGGTCTCCACTCCAATGGAGACACCTTTTCTGTTTGTCGACACGGCTGCGAGCCTGAAGCTACCAAGCAATAACGGATACCAACAAGCTATCGGATCATTGTTGTAATTAGCAACAGTGTCTCGACCCGACATTTCATTAGCTGTTGGATTTCTTGCTAGACGCGTTGAATCAACTACAGTGGCTGATTGGGAATCGGTCAATCGCGTGATCCGTTACCTATCTGGAACCCAGGACTTTCTCCTGCATTTACCTGCAGGGGGAGATAGTCGTCTGCAGTGCTAAGTATAGGCAGATTTCGCTGGAGATCGTCAGGGCAGGAAGTCGACCAGTGTCTACATCTTTCAGATGGGAGCTGGAACCGTTGCCTGGTGTAGCAGGAAGCAGACATCGTTAGCCCTGTCAACTTCCGAGACAGAGTACATTGCCGCGTCACATGCCGCCAAAGAGCTGGTGTGGCTGCATATGTTGCTCGCCGATCTACACGTGCAGACACCAGGACCGACTACTGTCTACGAGGAAAATATAGTCTGCATCAAGATGGTGCAAGCAACACAATCATCAGCGCGAACCAAGCACGTGGACTTGGCCCATCACCACATGCGAGAAATGTCATCTACTGGCGTGATCAAGATGAAGTACCTTAAGTCGTCAGAAATGGTGGCCGATATGTTAATGAAACCGTTACCACGTGCGGCCTTCTCGGATCTGCGTGACCGCCTAAATTTGAGTGTGCGATAATGAACAATATCATCGTTTTACGTTTAGTGAATTAATACTTTGTTAATGTTATGCATTCTTGATTGTTGTAGTGTTCATGATTGATATGAATGTCACTGGCGTGAGGGAGTGTTGAATTTGGTGCCAGGTGACATTCCTCTGCATGTTTGAGGGTGACCTGTCAACATAAATTCTTTATGCGCTAGCCTTACCTTTCTCATTTGACGTTAGCAATGTGGTTTTGTTGTTTAACCACATTTTTTCTTGTGAAATCGTTTTCCTTTCTCTCTCAGTCCTGCACGATGCTTTTCGAAGAGAGGTTCGTCATCCTGATGTTTACATTGTAACTTGAATACGCAAATTGAACTTAGTTTTACTTACAGTTTAATTACTCTGATTATATTTGTGCATATTGTTGATAACGCAAATTTTAACTAAATAAATAGTTTTAACCAACATACAGCATCAAATTTATTCTCAAATTGCTGAATTACAGGCTTAAATAGTTGAATGTCCAACCAAATAGCTGGTTCATTTCTAAAGGTAACAATCACTTGCTTATTTATGCAAAGTAGTGTAAGATACCCATTAGTTTAGGATAATTTGCATAGGTAGGCATTAATTAATTCTAGAGTAATTAACTTAAGTTTTTAGATTTATATTGGTAGTCTTAACTTTTAGTTTCTTTTTTTTTTTTTGGCCAACATTAAGAAAGCTTAAAGTTGGCAAAGTTAGGCTTAAATTTAGAAACTTTGCCTTTAGGGGGAGTTAATGAGTTTTTGTTTTCGTTGGGGGCTGCAGGCTGACCCTCTTGTTTACAAGTCGGTTTGCCATTTTACTTCTCTGGGAGGCCCCAGAGAGTGAACAGCCTAGGACCCTGACTGGTGGAGGGGAGGTTGAAATTTGAATTGGTTATTTGGGCTGTATCACATGGTACTGTCCCAATCCCTTTTAAGCCCTGGTTTTTTCATTGCAGGGAGAGTTAAGAAAAGTTGAGAAAACAAAAAAGTCCAGTTGATTCCAACTGCCCTTTTTGCTGGTACGAACCAGTTATAAGGCAGTTAAAGAAACCTGGGGCTTGGACAATTAAACCAAGCTAGTAGATTTTCACTGTGCTTTCTGGTGGTAAAAACCAACTAAGGCAGTGTAGAAACCTAGGTCTTGGTCAATTTTGGGAAGCACCAACACTTGTAAATTCAGGTTACCTTTATGCTGACTTTGTCAGCTATAAGAGGACTGAAACCGTGTGTTTGGCAGTTAGAAAAGAGACAACCAAAGTGTTGTCCAATAGCTAGTTTAGGTTAAAGCAGAGACAAGCCAGAAAGAGCTCCTACAGAAGTTTAAAGAAGGCTAGTGAAAGCCATAAATAGAGTTCAGGAGGGGTCATTAAGGCCTAAAGTGTAAAGGAAAACCCCTAATCTGTATTTGTTTATGTTATTTGGTTTAATAAAGCATAGTAGTCAACATAAATCAACCGAGTAAGTGGAAGTCCTTCAACCTGTCACTAGCGACCCTTAGACAGAAAAAAGAAAGTTGGAACGTTACAGTAGACAAAGTAAAGACAGGTTCATTACTAATGCACAATGCACAAATTGAGCAATTAAAGAGTATAACATCCATAAGTAACATTAAAACAACAACCTTCAATCTTCTTTGATTATTGTACATTGGTAAGATACTACCCACTTCTTAGACCATAATCTCTAATATTTAAAGATGATGGTGCTGCCTTTTTGCATGTAATGCATTGAGGTTATTCATTGGTGCCTTATATAAAGTATCCTCATGCTTTGTGCCATCCCTTGTTCTCACAAAGTTTTGTAGAACACAACATGCCATTATTATGTTTATGGCCAAGTCTATGTTTACATTTGGTGGTTTTTGAAAAATATCCCATTTGCTCGCCAGAATTCCAAAATTGCACTCAATGTGACGTCGGGCTAAGGTCTCATTGCATGTTCTAATAAACCAAAAGCTTTATCACCAACTATAATATGAGGCAGTGGTGTCGGATCTACATTAAATATTGGCTTAGATTTCGGGATGTGTAATGAATTTTTTAGCTTTCTTTTATAAAATAAAGAACTTTTGAATATAGCAGAATCACTAGTTTTTCCATACACCGCAAGGGCAACATAAGTAAAACAATAATTGGCATCACAAACTGCTAAAAGCACTATTAATAAAAAATGTTTGTAATAATACAAAAAATGAACCCGAATCCTTAGGCTTTATAACTCTGATGTGTTTGCCGGCAATAGCTCAAATGCAATTAGGAAAATTTGCATATTTTTAAAAGTCCTCAGCTGTTTTAATCCACATATCTTCACTTGGTTCTGGCATGACTATATTAACCAGTATATTCCACAATGCTTCACATACTTGAGAGACAATTCCTGCAACAGTAGATTTGCCGAGACAATGGTTGTAGTGAATTTACCCAAATAAGCAACCCATAGCTAACTATCTGAAAAGCATATTTAGTATTTATATTGTTTTAGGCGCAACTCTGCAAAAGAAATGGAAGAACATTCATGATGCCTACAATAAAGAAAATAAGAAAAGCAAAAATGCTCGTTCTGATTCAGGTGTGCGTTAAACATCCCAATTTATGTATTTTTCAAGACTTTCATTTCTTCAAAAGTGTGTAGAATACAAGATAACAACCAGTAACATAGAAGAGCCAAAAAGATGAAAGCCAAGGGATAAACGAGTAAAGTGATTATTTTTTGAATGCCACTGAAACACGCCAACCGTCAAATAAAAAGAAAACCATCACTGTGTCAGAAGAATATTTGGCTAATTTAATAGAAAAGAGTATTCATTTCAGAGATAAGCTTCAAGAAGAACTCCAAAAATGTATTTCCATTAAAGATGAAGATGGGCATTTTTGTTTATCATTATGCAAAGAAATTTAAAAAGTTCCAGAAAAAGAACATTTGGGTATCAAAATTGAAGTGCTTCAGGTGATACAAAGAGATCAAAGCTTAATGCCATTGCCTGTTTGCAACCATAGTCAGCATACTCTACCTAACACCATGTTTTGGCAAACTGGTACCCAACAGTATTCAAGCTCACTTGGATATTATACAAGGCATACATCTGTATCATCTACAGTCATACCACTAGCATCTTCATCGCCATCGTCACGTCGCTTTACCGCTGACTAGCATTTTATTATGTAGTGTCAGGCGTGACTGATAGGTCAGGGTCGCATGATTATACCCTTGTTGGACCCGGGTCCGGTTAATACCGGTCCCGGTTGGCTGAGTCAACTAGGAATTTCTAAAAGAGTCATTCACGTCCCAAGGTAGCTCAATTGGAGGGCGATTGAGCAAGAACCCGGAATGCGAAG
>JAQGCC010004164.1:0-13676 GCA_034698905.1 Xestoiulus laeticollis | reverse complement strand
AGCATTGATGGCACTGTGCTAAGCTCACTATATAAGCTGCGACTTGATTGGGGCATTTCTGCTCGCCCAAAACGAATGGTCATTGTATTTTAGTTAAGCTTCCGAATAACACGGCTTACACCATTATTTTCGTCCTCTACAGCTAGTGCCTTTATCCCACCCCCTTATAATAACAATAATAATATTGCAATGCCTTTTCAAGCCCTTCTTTCATCCTGAACAAGTTCTTCCTTCCTCCCAATCTGCCCGATGAACCTCTCTGAAAATCTCTTCCACTTCATTGGAATAACACAAAATCCCTGCCAAAAAACCCACTTTCCTTCTTCCCTACCCCACTATAAAACGAGAGCAAATGGGCATCTTCGTGAAGGCATTGCGCTATTAGTACCCAGCCTAATTATCCAATGATCCGATTAGTATATAGTAGTCTAATCCTTGGTGATGGCCAAAGGCCTAATCAGGCAAGGAATGGCTTTGTAAAAGGCGAGGTGGGGATGGGGGGGGGGGGTTAAGAGGGTTAGAGGGGCATGCATAGGGTAAAGGAAGAAATCCAAACAATATTAATTACAAAAGCAGACCATTGCATTGGAGGGGAATAAAAATACATCGAATTGAGCATTTAGATCATTTTATGCTTCTAGTTTACCAAAATGAAGATATGCATCTAAATTACATGTAGAAACTTTATCACCTTGTTTACAATGACCCACCTAAATTACAAAATCTTGTAGCAATTCTCACCAATTAATGCATAGTAAACACCAAAATAGTGTACAAATTAATGCAGTAAACAGTGTTACTGTATGGTATGACATTTCCATTTCCGACATTATGAAAATGCAATTGAAAGAGCTATATAGAGGCATCATGCTTCTTCTCAACAGCCTACAAAGTGGATGAAGATGTATGTTTGCACAGACAAGTGTATGATTTTCATGTTTAATAAAATATGATTAACTGGCTGTCTATTAGGTGTAAGACCTATCAGATAGACGTCCATCACACGAACAATCAATGACGTGGAAAAAAAAAAGTTTGTTTTATTATGATCTCTTGATGATCATAATAGTACGCAATGACATTTTCCTTGACAGTGTATACAAAATGCCACACTTCAGATGTCAAGTTTAACAAAACGCAGGTTACATCCCTGCGATTAGCAAAATGCATGTATGGGGAACATCCAAAAATGCAGCTCTCCACTATAATAACATGAATGGAGTTGTGGAGGCCTATTGGATGCACGCGTGATAAGAAGATACCACAAATTAAGGATATATAAAAAACATACAACTTTATAGTGAAATCGAATCTAGAGCACGATGGGATAATTAATATTGTGAGCAATTAACTAATAACCTAATTCTGTCGAGAAGTACCATATCCCAATATAAAATCTATAGCGATATCATATACAGTAGAACCTGTCTAAAATAATACTCTTGAGAACAGGGGAACTAGGATATTATTTCAGACAGGTTCATCTGAAAACATGCTAAAAGGTATACAGCTTCAAAATAGGGAATTTCCCTTTTTTGAATCCTTCATTAGTCACCAGCTATTGGTCGACACTATTTACACTGCTGTAAAATAGAGAATTTTCTTGTTTTTCAATCCTAATAATACATGCGTACATGTAAATGAGTCAGTGGTTATTGGGTATATTAGGAGCAAAATTTAATTTCCCTGCATTTCCCTGCCATTTTTGTTTCCATGTTTGGAATTTTTGATTCAACATTCGATATTTTTTTTAAAGTTTTCATTGTTGATATTTCCTTAAAAAATCATTGAAACCAATAAAAAATATTAAATATCACTTTATGGAGTATTATTTTGGGTCCCAAGTTGAAACTGGCACATTTTATTATTTTAGAGAGGATATTATTTTAGATAGGTTCTACTGTATAGAATAATGATGATATGGGACCTCATTTTCAATAGGATTTCATTCTACGGAATTCAATGACACGACCAGTCCTTTAATAACATGATTTTCTGAAACTTCTAAGATGTTAAGAAACATTTTTCAAACATGTATTGTCAAAACATGACTTTTGTTCCACGGTGTTCCAATCGTATAGGTTTTTGAAACTTCCAAGATCTATAGCATAAGCACTTCACAAAACGCCATGGCAGTACGTCTCAAATGCAGGATGCTATTGGAAAATAATGGATGAATATCCCCAGCTTAAAGTGCGCCATTAATGGCAAACAAGCAGAAAAAGAAAATGCCCCTTTAGACGTATATGTGAAAGTTAGAAAAGCCAAATTTGCTCGATGGTGCGAACCTCCCTTTGGAAAAAGCCCCTGAGATGCCATTTGCCAACCGCTACATAACCGCCATCAGAAGAAGGGTGGATATGGGTCGGCCATCAAGCATCGGCCAACTGTTTGCTGGAAATCGTCTAGTAATGCGTCCGTAATTGACAAACATGACCAAACGCCAATGTTCCGATGTATATTCCATCGAGGCAAATGGACGTACGGCTCCGAGAGCATGCAGAAAAGGGGATATGGGTCCATATACACCACCCCCAAAGCAACAGCATACGCCAGTGGCAAAGCATCACTGTCATTTACAGGAGAATTCGGGGGCGCTTTTACATCGATGCACTTCTCCATTTATGCCCAAATGCGATTCTGCCCATCAATGTTCCCAGTGAGAGAGTACACTCGACGCTTAAGTGCTTCGCCACATAAAACTGGTCGTTACTGCGTGCCATTTATTAAATGCACTACACATATTACGAGCGTACATCCACCACAATGTACGCTATACTAGCAGACATCGAGCATATCCCAACGTCAGCTCTAATAGCCAACTGATAACCAATTAAAACGGAATACCAAAACTGATTACGAGAGTAATGGGCCAGGCCCTCAAGTAGCCTACAAAAGTTGAAAGCATCGATGTCTGAAGCCAAAGAATGACTCTTGCAATATAAGAGACCCAAAGGACGAGAACAAGACCGAAGATAATACCCAAAGAATGCATGTCCATATGATTCAGCATGCCAATAGGAATAGGATTCATTCTAAGAATTATTCCAGGATTAACACTCGTAAAAAAACCGCTCCACTATAGGTGCATAGTGTATATACGTTTTCAGGGTTTATTCAAGATTGAATGCCATTCCTATGGCCATGCTTCATGCTGTTTTTACCTTAAGATCATGCAAAGCATCAGAATAATATCACATACATGTATATAATAACCAAAAAATAAGCACGTTGGAAGTAACGATAAATTCGGTTCAGCACCCCCTGGTGGCAATTTCGATGCCACTATAAACACTGCAAATGATAGCATCTTGAAAAACTGTCCAAGAAATGCGATATATATATATCGCATTGATATATATATATATCTGAATTTAGCTTTCATCAAGTTGTACAAAAAACTGTTTTATGAATTAATGCAACTATATTTACGACAACAAATAGTGAATAAGATGCAAGTTTTCATTTTTTTCAAGGACAGCTCAATTCTCTATACATGTAGATATTGTGATCTTAGTCGAATGCCGCGATATTGATGCCATGACATCAAATGTCAGGGTAGTGCCTTCGCGGAAACATCATGTTCACACGAGAACCCATAGCTGAAGTGTCGTGACAGCAGTGCCGATGACATCGCTTTCAAACGATAGGAAACCACGACACAAGTGTGATTAAACTGCCATGACATCAAATGCATCACGGTATCAAATTTGAAATATAGTGCTGTTTTCATAAGCAAAAAGGTGTGCTTATAAACGGAGCTTTATAATAGTATAATGGACATTGTCAATAATTTCTAAATGCATTTCCCTGACTCTGTGTTCCTCCATATCAGGCAAAGGTTTCAACATCAGTGTACTTGTACTCGTGCCCATCTAATCACTATTCTAAGCCATTAGGCAAAGCCATATAGCAGCCATTCGAGATAGGCAGTTTTTTCTCCAAGGAGTAATCACGGCCAGTGTCTTAATAGGTTAACAACCCCCATACGGTGGGTGTTAATGAATCCGAGTCGGGGATAAGATGGCACAACAGCAATGTCATTTGCCAAATGAGAATGAATGGGGCAGTTTGCGTAAGGCTCTTTAAGTTTCTTACAAGCTACTGTACTCCAAAACATTATGGAATTGCTCTAGCTCTTCCATAAAAGATAAGAAGCACACTCGGGAATGAGTCTTTTCAAAAAAAAAAAAATGCCTCGATATGATAGGGCTTAATTTGAAGGGATAACATTATAATTAAACAGCGCAGACGTCGACATTGTCAGACGGACCACCAGAAATCAAGAGTCTCCATCAAGACACTTGCAACGACGACACAAGAGAAATTAGCTGGCTACAGACTACCATCACGTCACGTGAGCTCATGAGCACGCATTTTTAACCCTCATATCACGCAATAAACGAACTACTGTCACATACGTGACAACACGATGAAATTTTGCAACAGAATAAAAAAAAAAAAATAAATTTATACTTGAAAGCGAAAGATTTGGACGTGATGTCACAAAGTATGTAGTCGAGCCAGTTGAAATTAAAACGTGACAGCACGTGAGATAGGTCAGATTTGTGTTGTGAGGAGCATGGCGTGATAACACTGATCTCCGCACATGCATCGACCATGTTAAGCAATTCGAAACATCACATTCTACAATTGTACATTTTGTTCACGTGATGTGAACGTGCGTGATATCACGTGAGTTCACGTGACGTGACTGCTTAAGACACGATAGGATTCGTGACTGGGACCATCCACAAAGAACGTCCGTTGATTTTAGTATTATTTAACCCTCTACCCCTACCCCCTATACCCCCCCAACTAAAGCACAACTTCAGCATAGCGCAGGCTTAATGCATTAGACTAAATTACACTAATTTAAAATGATGTTCGTCATTAAAAACCTAGTTTTATAATGCTGGGAGAAATTTTCAGTGCAGATTCGTAATTTTTAATAAGCGTCTTGTTTTATTGTCATATACAAGGAGCTATAAATGCATGGTGTGTAATGAAAGCATCTTGGCATAGCGTTCATATGAAAAAAAAAAAAAATGAAAGTCCAGGCATTTTTGAAAATATTTTCATATTAGATATCTCTTCTTGGCGCCCTTGCTTTTTTACAAAAGACCATCTATTCCCTTTCAGAGCAGATGCTTTATTATTAAATGGGGATTTATGCTCGGAATTAGTTACGATTATAGCTGTCGTTTATGACCTTAAATTGCGGAGGGACAATAAAAGCAGAGGAATCATGGCTGGTTGTTTTATTAAGCAGTCCGTTCATGTCCACGATGGCATTCCTGCACGCAATAAGGCCCTAAGCAACTGTCTTTTTCCTATGCTTTTGCTATAGTGGCAACCATTGGCTCCCATGGTATAGAAAAATCATTTTCTGCATTAGTCCAGCATGCATGCTCTGTAATCAAAGGGGTGGTCCGGGGCAGACCCAAACACGCTATGTTTTCATATGGCAGATTATGTTAATTTAATTGTCAACGGGAAGAATATACTATACATGGATCTAAGCTTCTTCTATGAAATTATCGTGCTGTTTTGACATTTTACTGCAGGGGGTGTTGGTATACCCATTTTGGAGACCCTATATGCTTCTAATACACCATCCTGGTGATTTTCACACAACCCTTGCGCATATGTTATACATGTATATATACAGCGGTATACTATATGACTTCAATGGGTCTTTAAGTATTACCTTATGGGTCGAAAATTTGATCTACCAATGTAGTAAAGTATTTGGCTTTTCCCAATTGGTTTATCACGCTCATTAACTCATGCATGGGTATGTGCTTCTATTTATTCTATAATGGGCTAGAACATGTCTGTACTGTTATTATAAGCCGGCTACAGACTATAATCACCTCACGTGAGCTCATGTGATATCACGCACGCACTCGCCACGTGAAAAAAAATGTATACAATGTATTATTTAGAATAGTTTAACATGGTTGACCCATGTACGGTGCTCAAACTGCTAGCACGTCATGCTCCTCACATCACACATCTGGCCTCACGTATGTAGTCACGTTTTTATTTCATAGCTTGTCTACATACATGTATCTTGTGACATCATGTCCTCACGTCCAACTTTCGCGTTCAAGTATATGTTCAATTTTTAAAAGAAATTTTGGATTATATTGCAAAAATCCATCGCGATATCACGTGTGTGACAGTACTTTATCTATTGTTTCCCAGTCACGATTGAGAATGGGAGCACTGTCCATCATGTGAGCTCACGTGACGTGATGTTATTTTTCAGGCAACTTTAAAACGAAAGCCAAGTTTTTTTAAAATATAGTGAAGTAATATCATTACAATTTCGTGACAGGGTTTCAGTTGAATCCCTTTTCAAATTCGTATTAATTTCCCATGCCCATGGTCACGTGATCTCTCATTAAGCAGTATTAAAATCCGCTATAATGCACGTGCCATTCTCTCTCAGAGGTCCTATTGGTGGCTAATTCAGTGTAAATAATTCACCTTGTATACATGTTTGTATACATAATGTAAAGATGAACGTAACACCATTAATTGAAGTGCTCCTTTTGCAGCAGCAGTAAAATCCACCTTCCTAATTAGGCCCTTGCACTCGTAAGCGGGCCAGATCCTAATGAAATTGGGCAGGTGCCTTTGCTAATAGCTTTGAATTTTGAATACCTTACATGCATGTATCCTTTTCTTGCATTTCAGCTATAGGCCAGACCATCTGGCAGAAGAGGATTTTTCCACAAGGCTGAGCTGTCGTTTCAACTTAACGCCGTCTCTTATTTGCATACTAATTTGCATAATGATTTAGTGAACAATGGCCATGCTTGGATCTCTCTCCATATACCCGAAACAATAATATGCGATGGGTATAACAGTCACTCGTAATTCTGCAGGATCCCTTGTCGAGGATGCCATTTTCACTGTCTGGTCTCCCAATTCATGCAATGTCTGATTACGAAATTAACATTCATAAACACTTCAACTTTCCTATCTGGTGTCTAACTTATGACCATTAATAACGCACTAAAAAGACAACAGGGGTGATAATAAACTGAATTGAAAAGTGTATATATACAGTCTCAGTTTCAACAATTACTTCCCTCTCGCGTACATCATCCCAATAGTTTTTTTTTTAAACAATAATTAATGGACACGTTGAGGGTTATGAGGTGAATCACTACGATAGCCGATTGATCATACGTTGTATGTCAAAATGGTGTATCACTATATATTGGTTAGGTGTCTACTGTATACTAAGCATTGTATATATTTCCTAGAGCAGACTAGGCTATAATTTGCATGCTATAATTAGAATTCGACCAACTAGCACACTCTTCCTTATTGTACCCCATCTTCATTTTAATTATGAAAACTCCCTCAAACTATACATTGAATTATTACTTGAACAAAATAAGATGAAAAAGTCTATCGGATTTCCCCTTGTCAAAATGAAAGTATATAACACAAAGCGTATATCTTAAGTGTACTTTTTTCGAACAACTATAAGTACAATAAAACCTGTCTAATGAAATACTGTCTAAAGTAATAACTAAAAATCAAATATAAGCTTATATTTTTCCTTGTATACTTTACAGTAAAGTGAATTTAAAAATAAACGAAAGTATACTATATAGAGTGTGTATACTTGGGACCCTTGCCTAATGTAATAACCTCCGCAAAGTAATACGCTGACCTCGTCCCGACGATATTAAATTAGACAGGTTATGCTGTACTTTAAGGAGGGACCTTCCAAGTCAGGAGCGGCAAAAAATATTACATTGGGCAGGTTATTACTTTAGACAGTATTACATTAAACAGGTTATTATTTTAGAAAGTAGTACATTAAGGTTCTACTGCAGTGTTCACTTCTAAATAAACTTTACAGTAAAATGTACTATACTTGATTTTCAGTTGTTGAAAAAAGTATAAAATTTATTATATAAATTATTTATTCAGAAAAGTATATATTAAGTATTTGACAAGGGTCAAAATAAACTTGGCACAAATAGATAAATTAAGATATAGTGTAACTTATATATCTTAATTCAAAATAACTCAGAACATTTCTGAATGTATTGTATAGCTCAATCTTTGATTTATGCTATTATGAGGTTTTATCCAAAACGTTGATAAACTTGTCTATCAATCTAACTGGC
This sequence comes from Xestoiulus laeticollis, assembly GCA_034698905.1. NCBI lineage: Eukaryota > Metazoa > Arthropoda > Diplopoda > Julida > Julidae > Xestoiulus > Xestoiulus laeticollis. The sequence continues at coordinate 5,517 of JAQGCC010004164.1, read as the reverse complement.
AAATATTTTGCGCGAACCAATTACAGTAATGTACTTTATATTAAAATAATAAGTGGAATGTTATGTTGTACTCACCAATTATTCACTTGTAGGATTGTCAAGCCCGTGTCCTGAGCCAGTTGTTTCTTTTGATCTTCTGAAGGGTACGGATGCTGAAAAAGGAAGAAATAAAGACAAAAAATCAGTATGTTTTACGAACCAATTAATTCGAACAAAAATAAAAAAAATAATAATAATAAATTTAAAGACAACGTTTTTATAACTATCTGATATAAAACCGTAAGAATCATGTCGTATTTTGTAAAGGAGGCCTAGAAAGCCTTAGAGAAAAAATGCAGCCCACTTCCGTATGCTTGAATAAATGTAATGGCATCGTGAGGGGAATTATTAAGCGTAGTTTATTACAGTTTTATGGACTCCAACCACGAAATTATAGGGTTTGTATAAATGTAAAATTTATAGACCTATTACTCAACAGTCCAATAAATCTAGAAATTCACAACAGGACGAGCATTTATATAATTTGCAAACCGTGTATACCAGAAGGGAAACCGTTTTACCAAATGACTAGAGGTATTTTATCCGTTTATTCCCAACCATAAATTATACATCATTTTACTTCTTAGTATACACTGTAACGATGGCCGAACAGCTTCATCGTCAAATTATGGCTAGTGGGCTTAATCTAAGTTAGCTAATGAGATTGAGAAAACCGGATTTTGAACATATACTAAAAGGATATATAAAGTACAATTTCATATAATACAAATCTTACATCGTAAAATTTCTATAGAAATTTATAGATGTCATTTATAGACTGTTTAATATAGTTCAAATGCACATATACTAGCATATTTTATATTGAGCATACACACACTTCAAAAGTTGGGTTAAACAGTTACCAATTTTTGTTGGGTTACTGATTCTTAAGTCAGTTTTGGGTTAAATTTCTGTGTGTAACCCGGGTAAATTGCTATTTATAACCAAATCGATTGGGTTATTTGAGGTTTATATACATTAGATGAAAGTTTAATATTATTATTAAGTTGTATATTTGATCCCATACAAATAATAAATAAAACTTGTAGGCCTACTTTTTAATTTTTGAATTTCCCCCCACTTTAATTTGGGTATGAAAATCAGCATAAAATAACCCAATAGTTAATTAAACTTTACACAAGGTTGGGTATAAAGTTACCCAAATATAAGTTGATAATAAATGGCACAAATTCCCACTTACCCATTTCTGGGACCCAAAGTTGAGTAACTGTAATCCAACATTAGGTTGCACTTAAATTCTACCCAATATTCACCCAATGTCGGTACGTCCATATAGCATTGGGTTAATTTGGGTTACGTTTTAGCCCATAGTTTTTTTTGTGTACTTTTAGCACCAAAATCTCCATTACGAAATAGGTCACGATAGATAGACAGGGACCTAAACTGATATTTTGCACACAAAAAAACCACGTATTTTCCATTGCAATGGAGCATAATTATTTACCACAACTTATTGCCTAGGGCACTTTCACGTACTGCCCACCATGGGAAATTAGACCAGATGAAAACAATTTGACAACGTAGGATTATTACATAAGCAAGTCTTCAGTTTGGGAATGTTTTTAAAATGAGTCGGTGAAACATAATCATAGCCTATATAGACACTCCATTGGCCTAGAAGAGCCTCATATATAGGATCTATAGGTTTTATTACATGTTCCATTATGATAACAGGTCCATGTATAATCACCACAATGTGATTACACTTATTCTGCAAAGGATTACGATGATTGAACCTCCAGACTTGGCAATTAATTTTTTTTTTACAGAACCCTATAGAGATTAATTCGAGACCTAAATGCAAATCACACAACATCTTATCTTCTTTTTCTGGAATATATACATCTATAAATAAATATAGTCACGCAATTGTTCGTTGTTATTGTTTTTCACCCATCCATGTTTTTAGCTGTCAAAACAAGATGGTTCATATACACCCATTTTTGCATGAAAACAAAGCCCTTGGTCGCGCATACGTGAAATTCACCTAATACCATTTCCTAAATTAAAGATAAAAACTTGCAGTATTTTTCCCCTGGAGGAAATCCTAAACAACCCTGCGTTTTTTTTTTTTTTTTGTTTTTTTTCCCCTTTTAGTCTTCGTGTTGATAATCTTTGACGCCAGAAAACAATTCTGCTATTCTGTTTTATAATCAAAAACATGACTAATTCAAAGCACTAATTAATACTCATTCGCGTGCTCACCATCTATTAACTGAAAACATGCGAGTCATTGTCCTTAAATATTCTGCCCACTATAGGTCTAATATCATTTACAATTAATTGTGGGTAAGCTAAATTTGCACCTGTACACATGTATATAAATGTCTTAAAAATCGTTAGTCTCGTCTAATAACATTTTTTTTTAAATACGAATTTAATCCAATAAAAATTTATATAAATCCTTTAGAAAATCTATGGGTATAAAAAATGTGTCATTAAATTTAATTATACATTAGCGCCGGTCACGAATTCTGCCTTAGATAAAATAAAAATAAGAATTTTATAAACTGTTTTGCATGAGCACGTGTTATAGTGACGTCATTTCAGCGGCTAAGTAAAATCCTATCGATTATTATTTCGTCTAAGCTATAAAAATGGTATAAAAAAGGTGTCTTTAAATTATACATTAGCACCGGTCACGAATTCTGCCTTAGATGAAATAAAAATCAGACTAAATAAAAATCAGAATTTTTTTAACTGTTTTGCAGGAGCACGTGTTCTAGTGACGTCATTTCAGCGGCTAGGTAAAATCCTATCGATTATTATTTCGTCTAAGCTTTAAAAAATGGTATAAAAAAGGTGTCATTAAATTATACATTAGCACCGGTCACGAATTCTGTCTCAGATGAAATAAAAATCAGACTAAATAAAATTAAATTTTTTAAACGGTTTTGCATGGGCACGTGTTCTAGTGACGTCATTTCAGCGTCTATATCCACTCGATTATTATTTCGTCAAAGCTAGAATTCTTAACCTGGACTAATTAACTAATTATTTCTAATTAGGTGTTTTAAATATTCAAAAGGTGTTTACTAATATTTGAATATGTTAAAATACAGATGAAATTTGTCTCGGACGTTTGATATGTACATGTATAAAGTAGAAAAATGTAGAAATAATCTGGTTTTCTTATTTGTTGTCATAATTGTGGTTTAGTCCAAAAGAATGAAGTATTTGTTATTGAAACGAGCATTAAATATACAATAATCTAAAAGTTAGGAAAATTCACGTTTCAAATGTTCGATACATAATCCTGAATAGTGCAATTTTTGCAAAGCTGCACGTACAATTAAGTGCTCCTATTTTCAACTAAAACAAATAAACGAAACGCTGCACATTTCTACAAAATGGTATTAAACAGAGATCTAAAGCTCGCCCATTTTATGTGCATCCTAACTTAAATTTAGAAAGAACAACGACTTCTTTGGTTAGGAATTTTTTTAAAAGCTCAAAAGACGAGTAAATAAGCAACGAGAGCATGGGTTTTAAGCGTATAGGATTAAAAAAATAAACAAAATAAGTGGAAGAAAATAAAACAAAGTGGGAGAAACAGGAAAAATTAAATATAGAGTTAAAGTGACATATGCCACGTACACACTTTTTGTTTAAAAACCATTTGTTAATACAGATCCACTAGATCTTTAAAATAATAATCGCAAATATTACGAAAAACATGATTTAATTAAGAATCTATGTATATGTTTCATCCAAAAAAAAAATTATTTGGCTTTCAGTTGCATAAACTAATTCATTATAATCAATTTCCATGTATCTTGAAGTGGGATACATTTCAGCCACATTAAAGCTGATTACAGACTACCATCACGTCACATGAGCTCACGTGATATCATGCACGCTCATGTCACGAGATAAAAACGTAGCATGTATTATTTACAAATGTTTATACATGTATAACATGGTGTGAACCTGGCTCACACTGTTATCACGTCTCACGCCTCACATCACAAATCTGAGCCATACGTGCTGACACGCTTTTGTTTTAATTTGCGTCTACAAATTTTGTGACATCACGTCCTCACGTCACATCATTCTCATTCCATTAAAAAAAGTGGTTTCTGTTGTAAAAATGCATCGTGCTGTCACGTGTGTGACTCGCTGTGTGACCATAGTGTGACGTGAGTGACGCGCTATATCACTGTTAAAAATGTGAGCTCACGTGACGTGATTGCATTCGGTATAGCCTGATGGACAAAAATTTATAAAATGTGTAAAAGTTAAACTAGTTAACTGACAAAAACATGACAATGTTTAGTTAGCTGGATATAGACACCCTTATAATTCCAGCTGCAAACTTTTGCCCAGTTATAAGTGAACTATATTTTTTTGATAATTCCGGAATTTCTAATATGATTGTGATATTGAAAAGGAGGAAAAGTCGATTTGTTTGGTACAATTGCAGAAAAAACATAAAAGTTGTAACTGTTATTACACGATTGATTCCACGAGTGTATAAAACGAATCCTAGCAGCCCATTAAAGGGGCAATATGCGGTCCCACATAAGAAATGCTAGTATTCTTTCATTCAGAGTGCCAAGAATGTCCATCAGTGGGCAGAAAAATGGAAAAATATGGTCGATGAGTAGATTTATGGGCAACCATCTAGTGAAATTATGACATTAAGCAACGACGTTGGAATTGGTGCAAACTCTTTAAGTGACAATGAAAAAAGATAGCAATCCATCGTGGATGAGGGCTCATTTCGACCACTCTGTTAATGGAAGATGCCACAGGGAACAATAGGGCACACACACACACAAAAAAACCATAAAAGCCGAATTCCATAGCGTCATAGTTGACCCGCGAGTATTAGCCAGACTTGCCCTTCGTATATCATCTTTCCCCATTTCATATAACCAACAAATGTCTATTTCATCGTGCTCTATAAAAGGCTAATCTATTTTCATATTTTTTCGTCGATCATGAAACCATTGGAAGGAATGTGTGTGTAGACTAGACTTTGTGCAACAACGTGGATATATAGGATGGTGAAAAATAACGTTGAAGAGACAAGAATGTATGCTATGTCAAAAGTGCCCTAACTGTCACCCAAAGTTTCACGGATGCAATATAAACGGGCCTGCTGAATAGCGTCTTAGAGGTTTGCAACGATTTTTCACGTTTTTTTCTTCTTCTATTTGTGCCATCACTAGCATGTTACAAATAGGCCTGGAGAGAGGGCGTAGGCCATTGTTTTCAACATATTTTTGATAAAAGGGGTGGGGGAAAAAGTTCTTGATGGAAAAACTCATTGTTTTCGTCAAATAATGGCATTGGACTAAAGGGAGCCAAAAAGGAATACTGTAGAACCAGTGTACTCTTGTGACCTGGGTAAAATGTTATTTTAAATGGGTTATTACTTCAGACAGGTTCACCTGTAAACATGCTACAGTGTATACAGCTGCAAAATAGGGAATTTCCCCTGTTTGAATCCTT
>JAQGCC010004163.1:0-13677 GCA_034698905.1 Xestoiulus laeticollis | reverse complement strand
GCAAGGGGGAAAAATTTCAATTCAACTCAGATTGGCATTTGAGCATGACCTAAATTTACTACTGCGCATGCACGAGGCTCAAACCTCATAAAACTCTAAAATTTTTACTTGCACAGTTGTCTGAGTACCCTTATTAGTGTTTATGTTTACATTGTATAGAACTGATGTTTAACTTTCTTGGCTGGTAGTTAAGTGTCCACCAGCACAGAAATAAACATGTACGTGTATTTTTATTGAAGACTCGCAATAGATGCGGTGAATTTTCCATTAGGATAAACAGCTTTTGTGGCGTTACAATTTATAACGATCATCGTTATGTCTCGTCCATCCCTTTCCATGCCTGCAGGGATGGCAAGTGTCCGTGAAAAATAATCTGACAATATTCCAGATAAATCTGAAGAGGCTTCGATAAGTGCGCGGGCCTTCTGCCCAGTATATCAGCGGATCATCAATTTAAGCAGGTGGTGATTCCGAGCAACGGGGAAACCAGTGAAAGTCACTTCAAGTTCACGTCAAGTGAAAAGGCGTAAAAAATAGCTGTACAAATCAGGGCAGTGGCTTCCCTTCATCGCCTATACCTGCACCGTGTTGCACATTGCGCAGTTGCAGAATGGGGCAGCTGCAATGGCTCCTCCGCACCTGTATCTTGTCACAATTATATTTTGAATAGGAAAAACCGACCATCGGACAGCAATATAATAAGTTGGCCCGAGGAAAATATGATTTGCACTAAACACGCAAAAACTACTGGTTAACACGTTGCAGGAATTGAGAGCTATAAAGGGAAGAATTGCCGCACGATTTTCATTTTTTTATATACTGTACTAAAATGCAGTAGCCGAAACGTTTAGACTTAACGTGCATGCCTCTTGTCGGGCTGTTTCTTTTAACTTTTTGATAGATTGATGGACTGCATGCGAACGTCTTGCTTCTAACAAATGTTTGGTTCCTTAATTATAATTATGAAGTCCACCTGAATTTCGTTGGATTCAATAGTTGCGCTCACAATTGCAAATCTTAGCCAAATTCAGTAGTGACGGAGGCTGAGAGGAGCCTCCATCACTATACAAATTTAGTTGAAGCGTAATAGATTGGCGCCACAATACAGAATATCACAAGCCCTGCCAGCCCGCTGAAGCCTCCGTCAACTAAGCATAAACGTAGCTTAGCCTGGCCAAAATTCTTTACCTTGAACACACCTATCATGTTACATTTTTTGTATAGGCATGGTTAGAAATTCAATGTCGTCTTAAAGAAAATAAAAATCAGACGAATTTTTGGGGAAACACGGTCGATTGGTCTTACCTTTACGATTGCGTGTCATAAACCTTTCATAAACGGTTCGCCATTCGCTAAAAGACAGCTTATGATAGGTTTATGACGCGTAATCGTAAAGGTAAGGCCAATCGATCGTGCTGCTTTAACTCCCTTATAACATGAAAAAGACGTAAATGAAGCGTCAACGCACCATTGAAGTGGATGGAATGCGTGACTTATCCCAATCTAAAAATGCAGATTTTACAAAGCCAAAAAAGTGAAAGCAATTTTCGCATCCCGAATAGACATTACATTACGATGACCACTACTGAACACAATGATGTATAAATGAAGCGCCGTTATGATATGAGGGCATGCATGCATGCAGCTTTTGCAAAAATGAAACTGAAATTTCTGTTACACCTGATTCACACCAACGTTGATGTAGATCAACTGATGTGGATCAAGAAAACTTTTGCGTGTTAATTCACACCGCAGAACTCAGTTAAACTAGACTCTTACTTAACCATCTTTAGCGAACTAATGCATGCTCAAAACACGATAAATTTAACCAACAAGTTATCCAAATAATGTGATTGCAATGATGAAATTATCCTTAGTTTGAGATAAGACAGAAAGCTAATGCATGCACTTTGCACGCATGAAATTGATATTTGAAAATATGCAACCCGTTGTGCATGAATTAGAATTGCAGCTGCAAGTTGTCTATAAATTCCAGATTCCCAACAAAAGCTGACATTTGCACATTTTGCATACGCTCGTATATATTTACGAGCATTTGGAATGAAACCTGCATCTCAACTGGTTGCAAATTAAAGCAACAAAATAATTCTTAATTCATTTTACCTTCACAACATGCTTTGTTTTATAAACTGTTGCATGCATCTTGCATGCCATTGTTAAATTCATACAGATTAATCTATAATTTATGCACGCAGCAGTTCTTGTAAATGTACATGGATATACTAGTATATTTTATGGCTCAACTCTTTGGTCAACAGTTATCCCAACTTATGTGTATAGTTTATCGCTGCACTATAAAAAAGCAACAAACGTTTGCAATGAATGATTGTTGTCAATGCATCATGATCCAAATGTGATCCTGTATACAGAATAAACCCCACATTACGTCTTTTTTCCCACACGCCGGACAATATATTGCGAATGTAGGCAAATTAAGTCTCCCATTCAAATCACAAGAATTGCAATATATAAAACGTTGCCCCGCCACATTTCTCGTCGAATCAATTGTATAGCCAACAGAAGTACATTACAATTATGTAAATATAACAACGAGGGGTTGCCAATTCTGGAACGATTCTAACGTAATTGCCCTCCGTGCCAAATCGATCGGTTGTGGAAGGCATGAAAAAAGACAGGTTGGCGTTTAGAGGCGTATCGATTGACGTTAAAGGTGACCGATGTTCAATTGGAAATGGTGAAACATCAAAAGGTTGAAACCAATGCCAAAAATTGCGTTTAACGTCTGGCGTTCGAGCAAACTCGTTAAAATCTGATGAATAACAAAGCCAGCAAAATGCATGGCAGTTGTAAAAATGGCCACGTGTGTGTAAATAGGGAGTGACAGGAGAGGGGAAAAAGAGGCACATTTGTATATTTTTCCTGAAGAAGCAGTATACATATGATGTTTGTTAAAACATATATAGTGAGCTGCACTTAGGTAGGCATATATGATCATGCAGTGTACAATTGTAGTATGAAAAACCCTGTAAGGGTCAGCCTCGGTAATCCGACACTTTTATAACGGTGAAAAATATTTTTTTTTCTTTAATACCACTGCTTGAATTTCGGACATGTCAATTATAAATCATCCTGGTTAATTGATATGTGCATGTTTAACGTTACAAGACAAACAAGAATTAGATATTTTTTAAACCAATCAATATGCAATTAGTGAGTACACATTATGCCATAAGTGAGTATATTATACAATCAATAATACGTTTCTGCGTATATATCTACAATCTGTTCAGTTAATCCTACGTTTTTCGATAATCCGACATTGGCGAAATAATACATTTAAAAATATAAAAAAATTACATGAGCACGTGCTCGAGAATCACTTCATATTGCGCATTGATACAGTTGTTCTATATAACGTGGCTAAAATTTTGAAATTGAATGCTTCCTAAACACTATAATTTTAAGGAGAAAGTCTCTAAAAATAGAAGAATTGGCAATTTTCCTTTAATCTTAACGAGAACGATAAACACACTATTAAGCATATGCGCATCAATAAGTTATGCGCCGTAAAAGTCGTTATGCTCCTCATAGACGTTGTGGAATCACGTCAAACTAAAAAAATTGTCGTGTCCTTTCAACCACAAACCCATTAGGTCGTCCCCACGCATGCGCATTACCAAAAATAAAAACCAGTGCTGCCAATATCGTCAAGAATTAAAGGAAACTTGCCCAATTCCTCTAATGGTTAAGAGTTTAAAGTGTTAAAAGGCCAAAAATTACATAATTTATATCTTCTAGACGTTTCTAAGATGTTTTGAGGGAAAACAGCTTTGGATTATGCATTATTTATATCGGGAATTTACTTCTGAATATAAACGAGCGCAAGCTTATAACAAGGTAATAAAACGTTTTATGGTCGCCTTGCTTAAGTTATAAGGAGTTAAGGCATCGTTTGCATTTGCACCATACCAAATATACTGTATATATATACACTACATGTAAATTTGCAAGCAATAGTATACATATGGACAGTGTTTATACAATACATCATGTTGCCGAAAATTTTACATTAGTTCGTATTTGCATATGCAAAACAATACAATGATATATAGAAATATATGGAAATCAATAATCGAAGGTAATTGAATTCATATATATATTACATTTTTACAAAAAAATAAAACTTAAAAATAAGACCACCCTAAATAGTCGAAGGATCAGTAAGACGTACGGATCTCCGTTACAGTACTTATATAATTGGAACTACATGTATACTTATATACACACTGATATGACCCGGGGTTTATTCCAGTATTTATGAAACCTGTCTAAAAGCATGCTGTGTAATATCTATCTAAAAGCATAATTTGTACCGGCCCCGACTTGGGACCCAGTATACGAGCTGTACCGACGTTTAGTAAACATTTTATGAACATGAGCTAAAACAGTATAGCAATATCAGTAAGAGCTGTACTGACATCAATATATGATACAGTATATACTGATATCAGTTGATTTTTGGAACTGTTCTTTAATAATCCTTCGACCACAGCATGTTAATTTAAATTTCCGTGTGACCATAATTCAAAACATCTCCTTAGCTGATACAAATATAATTAAATTAACTAGTTATCTATATCAGGATTGCACACAATGTACACTTATACAGCGTATACGCGTTATTTGATGACCTACTAAAAATGGGGCACTTTGAACACATTAATGTGCCATACTGATGTGCATTAATAATCGAGAATTGGGCCATGCAATCCCGTATATATCAGGACACGGGTTTCAGAATGCAGAAGCTCAATCTAACAAATCAATCTACAAAGGCTGTGGCATAATCCCACGCTGCGTGACAGACAAGTGGGCGGGAGTGAGATCAATGGAGGACACGTGGATGTCAATTTTAATGTTTCACAGCAAATTTGCGAAATCTGTCGCATCTGCATGATCGCATACTAATGAGTACAGCATTTTCAGTACATGTATACCTAGCATTTGGCTCATGCACCCTAACTTGACTGCACTATTGTATGACGTCTGCAAGGGACGTCACAGATCTGTAAATTTAAACAAGTGCTATACTAATTCGTTCACACAAAAAGTAATTAAAGAAAAAAGGAGATATGTCCAACACTTTTGGTTGCGATGTTTTATTCTGAGAATGGCCTCAGAATGATTGACAAATGACACTCTCCTATAAAAACCTATTGTTGGTAATGATATCATTCTGACGTCGTCAATTCACCATGATAATGTAGGTACATGTATATACAATGTTCAGTTCAACATGTAGTTGATGTATCAACTAGTATGCCATTTTTCGCCTTTAATTTAAATTTAAAAAAAGTTTCATCGCTAGTTTGTATACATATATACACACTGTTGTTAGAAATTGCATGCTCTTATGAAAAAAAAGTGATTGACAATTGATTGCAGACGAATTGTTTGCAAACTGGTGATACATGTATTTGTTTCACCAATTTTGACGGTCCATATCATCATTTTGCAACCAAGGTGCATGGCATTTGAAACAAATACCACCAGATTTTTGCAAACAACTTGTCCGCAATCAATTGGCAATCACTTTTTTTCATAATTATCGTCGAATTAATTATTTATTGATAAATATGCAAACTATATATATATATATATTAGAAAATGTTGACATGTTTCCTAAAAACATGCAAAGCTTGCTATACAGATGTTGTTGGAAATAGCAGGATATTTCATATACAATACAATATATACAATTGTAATCTAAAAATCTGGACAAATAAATAATTTTGCATGTGCTTGAAGCGTAAAACAGTATAAAGGATGCATTAACCATGCAAAATATAATTCTTGTTTATGTTTATCAGAAGGAGCATTTGAATGCTAATCGTTACCACGAGATGAAAAATATCGCAATGTAATATGGTGAACCAGGTGGCTTAAATTTTACCTAAAATTACATAACAGATTTTTTTAGAGAATACTATGCCGAAACGACAACAACAACTATAACAGCATGTGATAACAGATATGATGCGACCGTTTATAGAGCAAAATGTCATAAAAAAATGGAGCAGAAGAAAATTAAGTCAATTCATATCTTAAGATTTAGAAATTAATGACATTCATCAGGTTCCCCGTTTCATAGTTGGGGAAAAAAACTCATCAAGCCGCTTCGGATTTCTGAACAATAAACGTGTGTAATTAAAAAATACAGCATCATCTGCCGTTTTGGATAATAATAAACATTTAGGAAAAAAATAAAAAAAACTTGTCCCATATTAGGTGTACAAAAAACTAACCATCCAGAAATAGCCTCTGCAGAAGTCAGTTAAATTTCGCGAATGGCAACCGTAAAACAGGTTTAATATCTTGCTCGCTTTTAATCATAACTCAGGTGTTTATAGCGTAGGCACACAGGTATCAGTTACGCAATCTTTGAAAAAAAAAAAGATGAATTATTTTAGCTCAGCCATTCAAGTCTAGTTATTAGTACAAAAGGCTGTGCGTATAAAAGATTTTCTATCCCAAATTTAATTATTTGGATTATAAATTGTGACGGGAAACGAGCCCGGTGCAGTTGTCACTCAAAACTTTAACCTCCATTGCAGGACCAACACATTCTAAAACACGCTATGCCAATTCTTGAATTGATAGAAGATAAGAGATGAGCTTATCTTTTGCACATGGATTAATTTTGCAGTTGTAGCGGAATATGATAGTTTATGCATTCACCTTGCGTACGTTAGCAACGTATATACATGTGATGATAAATAGATCGTGCCTTAGTGATTCATTGAAATCTGTCTGCGTGTAAGAAATTGTTTATGGTTCATTCCGTCCACATAATGCTGTTGCTTGCATGTGGTGATTTTTTTTTTCCTTATTTCTTTTACTATTATTTCCAGTTTCTACATTTTGTATTTTTTTTTCTAATTTCATGCAGCAGCTCCAAACAATGGGGGCAATCATTCCAAGATCTATGAACTTAAGCTCATTCAATATGGAATATTGATTTTCGTGTTCAAACAATATAGACGAATAGCTAACGTGTAATCCAACTCTGCAGGATTTTTTTAAAAATACATAACTGATTTTGTATTAAATTTAATATTTTGGTATCATCATGTATTCCCCAGTGTATACATATTTTCGTCGAAATAGTATTTTCATTATAAACAACCATTTATTATTGTGGAATATATAGTGAAGGGACCATGCACCCGAGTCGTTCGTTATATCGAGTGGTTACAAAAACGTTCGTTATACTGCAATGAGAGGCTGATATGAGAGGTATAGGCTATATTATACATGTACTTCTCATATATATTAGCCACTTTTTTCGTATGAGCTGCATGACTGTATTCATAAGTGTGCAAATTGTACAACAAACCATATACAATATATATATGTACATAGCATTTATGAGAAATTTGTACACTGAGTATGTTAATATTTATGAAATAACGTATAGATTCACAAAATATTATCGAATTTGTCATTATAATTTGAGGAATATCCAGAAGTTATACAATAATGTTTCTAACTATATTTGTGGAACACAATTCGATAAAACAAGCCTTTTTTGTAACTTTTTTTGCTTAAATGTTTTTGCATGCAACATGATATACAATGTTGATACAATTAATTAATGATTGATAATTGTTGAGGGGTATAAAGCTTGAATTCGTAGGCTATTGCGTCACATCAGTCATCTCAATCTTCACGCAAGTCAAACTTTTTGGACCCCCATAACACATCTCAATTAAAGCGCAAACGTGAAAATTCGCATGAAAACTATAGACCTGTATAAAATGACCTATATACGCGAGTGTATATATAAGGGTCAATGTGAAAAAATGACCCCCCTAAGCATGCAAACAATATAACCCTCATTGATTTATGCATGAGGTTTTTTTCTATACTCGCGCATGCATGTTTCACCGGCCCTATCCACAGAGAATGCAGTTTTTAGGGCATATCGCATGCATCGCTTTACCCCTATAACTGAATTGCAATTAGATCCACGAGGCAGGCACAAAAAGTGTCCTGATAGCAAATTAATCAAAGTGTTTTTTCCCGCGTACTCTAAAGATTTATAAAAGACTGTGCCTATTAGGTTCAACTTAAAAAAAAGACCATCTGCGTTTATACATGAACATGTATAGGCTTATGTAACATGCATCCTACCTCCCAATAACTGCATGTCGGAATGATTTATACTGCCATATCGGTTAGTTTTACATAATTTGTTTTGCTTATAGTTCGTGGCTTAAATATTTATATACATGTATACTAAATAAGCTAAAAAAAAACGCATTTATTAAATCAGTTATAAAGCTTAAATCAATAATGTTTAAATGTTGTTTGTACGATGATTTTTCACATGTCATTATCGTGGCGATTCCAAGCTTCTGAGATGCATGTATATATGAAATGCATCCATGAAAACTACAAAGAAACGAATTTTTAATGCATTTTTGAGAGGATTTTGAGTAGCCTATATCATTTTATTTTTCAATATCATATGAGTATAGCCAATAAAAAATGTAATCAACCTACATGTATACTGTCTGTCCTATGAATTTAGCACAACATGAAGGGGCTATACGAACGTCGCGATATTATACATGTACATGTTAAATCATGTAGTGCATGTAATGAATATTATATTTCGTTATAAGAATGCAAGCTGCAGTTTTTAAAATAAAAAAATTAGATTACATAATTGTTTCGTAGCAATTCTTCTGAAAATTTACAGCCTTGAATAAACATATATTTGGGCCTACTTACATGCATTAATTGTGTACCGGCTGTAGCATTTAACATGTATTTTCATTTTCGGAAGTCATAAGATGCAGAAATGCTGTGGAAATTTTGCAAAATGACTCCATACACATTCATATTGATAGAACTATATATGTTGTGACAGTTAATTTTTCAAAAGGACCCGAGGCCCGCGGGCCATTTTAGGCTCACGAAAGCCTTCTATTGTCCCATCCTATCATTTTTTTTAACTGTTTCATTAGTCATATATTTAAAAATAGTCCTGGCTGTATATTTAAAATTTATGAAGGTCAGTTACATGTATGTAGTACACGGTTTGAATAACTTAAATTATAAGAAATTATTTGTACACCTTGTAGCCAGCTGCATGCTGTTTAATTTTCGTATATACTGCTTTATATATGCATGACTTTAGAAAAATAAATTTTGAACACATTATATATTTTTTCAAATGAATGCTTCAGAATTTCATCAACTGCATGTCAAATATAAAAAAATGGAATAATGTACATCTATCAAGCTGAATGGTTCTTCAAGATGGCGAAGTGGCAATTTACTGGTAATACTTCCCTCTTGATATTCCAGCAGGATTAAAAACCGAAATCTATCCTTTATTGTTTTATATTCATGGACGACTGCAGGTATAAGAAATCAACATACTAGGGATCTGCAGCATGTCATTATTTAAAACAAACTTGCCCGAACTTACACCGTGGATACACGGAAAGGGCTACATGTATATGCTGCATTGTAGTAAATGAGAGATTTTTCGGGGGGGGGGATATGATGGAAGCACCAGCAATAAAGGGACCTTAATACATTATGTATACAAACGATATGCGTCGGATCAGAATGACATCACTGCAAAAGCCACGCATCCGTTGGAGGCAGGGTGTTAACGCCACGCGACCAGGTGGCATTGAAACGAAGGGCCAGAGATGAAAGGGCGTCAAAAATCATATGTTGTCAATAGATAACGCCGTATAACAGGGCGTTCGGGCTAACGTAACCCAGAGCCCCCTTTAATGTCCCCTGAACTTCACATTAGTAAGCCACACGCCATCGGCTGCCATTTTTTTTTCGGCCTATTATGCTTCAATCCAATAGATTTCAATGTATTATACCAAAGGCAAGTGGATATCACTTGTCAACGATCGCTCTAACTAAGGGCACTTGTATATGAGGCCTTTGGGAATGGTGGCCAGGCAGGATTCCTGCATGCCACGCGACTATTTCCCCTTTCAAAAAAAAAAGGCAAACAGAGAAGGACTCCAAAAGTCAATGCCAACAACTCCCTCGCCTCAATCCCCTCTCATTTTCTATCAAAAACGATAATAGGACTAATGCAGAGAGGCTTAAATTCGTGGACAAAACCCACAACCCATCAAAAAATGTAAGTAATCCTATGGGAAACGATAGCCATACATAATACGACCAAATAAGAAATAACATAGGTACAGGAAGCATTTGGCGCAATGCGTATGCTGTATATATACATGTACACTAAAAGCGTCAAATATCAAACAATATTCAGTTTTAGCCCAATACAGTAAAACCTAGAAAAAGGACCACCTCTGCACAGTGACAACTTTAATTGGTTTTAGTGCATACATGTATGTCTTCCTCAAAAAATGTTTATGTACACTGTAAGTCAAAATTAAAATTTGGATCACATCGAAACTTATCTTAAAACGCGTATTTTAATGGCATGCATATATATATAGGCTATAGTATATATAGTGACCATTGCTGTGTCATCTCTTTTGCAGCTTCTCCATTGACAATGAACCTAATATAGTGACTATGTTCAATTTGCATTAGCAAGAATTAAGACAATTGGAAAGGGAAATCCCTTAAGGGGAAATTCTCTAAACGAAAATGACATGCTGCATATGAGTCATCTTGCTTCATGTTTTAAGCCTAACACTTCTCATACCACCAAGCCAATTACTATACAGCAGTAAAGCAAATAGCCTATATACATGTATGTGAATGTAGGCGATGTATATGCAGTGTATTAACCTCCTCTCAGTCCTTCATTTAATCATTAATCTTTAAGTTACTTCAAGGTTTTTGGAAACTAGTTCTAAAAAGAGCACCAATTTCATCAAAAATAAACAAAAAACTTTGTTTAAAAGATAACATTAAGCTTTTGAAGTATTTGCATACAACCAAGCAAAGAAAAACAGCTAAACAGTTTCAATATAGCAAGAGCAAGAGCATTAAAAAAAATTTTTTTTTGCATTTCACTGCGATTTTCTGCAGCCTATATAGTGACCTGTATTACTGCGACCAACTTTGCCAATTTTTTGGGTGGTCACCTTTATAGCATGCAAATTCATGACCGCATCGGTTTGACTGAAAATTTTATGATAAACGGGTGAAATAATTAGATACAAATGTTGTGGGCAAGTTATAACACCTTTTATAGCTAAAACATGCCGAACCGGTTATCAAGCATCAAACAAAGAAGAAAAAATTGAAGTTTATGTATATTTCATGCTAATAAATGGTAATTGATTCAGTAACTTTTATTTTCCAATTATGTGTAATGAACGATTTCTTGAGAAGGACTGAATTATTATTCTTTCGGATAATAGCTTTATCAGATTAACACTGCAGGCATTACTGAAAGATGAGAGAAAAATTATACGTCATGCATTAAGGTTGTTTTCAAATTTTTAAATATACGAAATACTTCTTTCTAATGTAATGTATATATTAAATTCTGATATAAAAATATAGTTTTAGAGTATGCAAGCCCAAATTTGGCATTGCCATGCATGCAACGTGTATACAAGGTCCTTCATGTCACGCATGAAAAATATAACGAGAAAACCATTAACCAAGACCATGCATGCTATATAATGTAAGTTGGATATAGCAATTGGCAGCTCATTATTAGCATTTGTAATTTATATTTCGATACACAAATGCAATAAATTATTCTTCACTAGAATTTTTTTGGTGAAAATCCATCTAAAATTACAATTATAAATATAGCGTTCATTAGTTGGTTTGTTATCGTTTACTTTTGATAAAAGTGTATGCCTCCCAGCAATACAAGTTTTTTCTACTTGTTTTTAACATAATGCTTTAAAAATAAGGCTTTTTAACGATGGACCAACATTACACTTGCTTTAGCTTTAATTTTCCAACGCGTATACAACTAAAATAATAATAATAAAAAATGTAAACATGATTTGTTTCCGAAGGTGGATTGCAAATATACATACATGCACGAAATATTATAGCGTTTTTATAGGCCAGGGCATTTTTTTATTCCATCACGGATAGTATCCCTTATAAAACGTGAGATCATGTCCAATTTGATAAATACGTGTTATCTGATTCGTACGTCGTGCCATATCTTTCTTTTTACGTACCATCCTGGTTACTGCATGCATGCAGTTCATTAATTTTTATAAGATTGATTTGTCGATAATTGAGATTTCCTAATTATTTAATCTAGCCGTTGTGCAGAACGTGAGGCAATGAAAAGATAGCTAACAGTATAGGCGTATTTATATAAAATCTCCAGATCTTGATATATTACCAGCAGACAATGAGAGAACGTATATATGCACACAATAAGTCTAATGACCACGTTTTAGGGCCAGTAAGCAGCAGTTGGTGGTTTATTTAGACAAGGAATAACGTTCTATATTTTCCATTATTAGATACATGTATGCATTTACTTCCTCTCATAACACATGTAATATTGGATTGGGCTTTATGTATATATACAAATTGTAGTTGTGTGTGTATATGTATATATGTATTCGAGCTCTTATAAGATACTGACTGCAATATAGCCATAAAATTCTGCGTGGACAAAGAAAATATAATCACCGGTCTTCCATCAAGCATTATAATAATCATGGAAAAATATGGACATTATAGAATTTCCTTTGTTTTATAATAAAATACAAATCGATCCTTGAGAGGGATCTGCAAGTGCCTTATGAGGTAAACCATTCTTCTTTATCCATAACTTCCACTGCTCAATAAAAAATGTAACATACATGTACATGTGTGCATACTGTAAGCATATTTTTTTTTTCAAGAACTTCATGTTCATACAGGAAAATTATCCTAATATGTTTCATCCTCCAATCATTTGTGAAGTTAAAAGTATAATATAATTTTACAATTCATCTATAACGTGTGGCCAACTGTCCGATTGCCCATGTCATCTGCAGTGACAAAGTGAGCTTCCATCAGATTCAGACAGCATCAAATTACATAATTTTCGCCAAGGGCAACTTGCTTTATACATTTATAGTGTATGCCGAATTTCTAAGACGCCTGCTCTAATTAGAGCAAGTGATTTAGGTTGTAATTTCCAGCAAGGGCGCAACCCTTAAAATCGCCTTTTGCTACCGTTGAAGGAATCGTAAATTTAATTGATTTATATTAGACAACGCTAGCACATTGCTATATAATTAGACGACGACACGAAAATTAATATTAATAAAAGTTTCATATGTACATGTATGTATACCTCATATTTGGATCATCAGTATCGTAAAACACCACCAAAATGCAGAATGCACAAAAAACTGCTTCCATGGAAGCATGCAACTTAAAAAAAAAGAAATAAAAAATGAACACGCGTCTTAGATTGCGATGTCGCTATTATCGATTAAAATACTCTGAAATTAAGTGGCTTACCCAGCATGCATCGCACAACCTAAATGGCGTTTCTCTAAATCAATAAAAAAAACTGGCAACAATGCAATTCCATGTCACATGAAACCAGTTCCAGATTTATATAGCCTAGATTTTTAGTGTTTAAATTTATCAAATAAAACAATGGATTGAATGAAAGTAGTATAAAAACCTTCCTTCGACAGCACTTTGTAAAACCTGAACACCTGTATCATTACAACGAGCATTTATCAT
>JAQGCC010004162.1:0-13677 GCA_034698905.1 Xestoiulus laeticollis | reverse complement strand
AATTTTTATTTTTGTATTATAACAAGTAGTTTTTTTAAAAGTAGGTTTTAAAATTTCCCCATAGCAAAACATGTAGTCCAGATCCCCCTTCATAATTTAATAAAGTTAATTAAATAAATTTCGCAAATGTTGCTTTGGAATCAGACGTCTTTATAGGGGGAAGGGGGGGGAGTTCGTGAATAACAGACGTTGGCAGACCTGGGGGGGAGGGGGTAAAAAAAGTCAAAAAATCGAAGACGTCTTTAATGGATGTTCCCTAAAGGCATGTATACACATCTCAATCAAGACTGCTGTAGCTAAAAAAAATTGAACATCAGCAATTCAAGGAATAAGTTAACTAAGCCCACAATGCAAGATTATAGAATGAAAGACTGACGTCAATATTTTCCCCAATGCCTAATTTAATCAGCAATAATCAACAGATTTAATGAATATAAACTTCCATGATTGTGACAAATTTGAACGAATGATTGCGACGAGTTATTTCTTCGCCAAAGCAATTGAGCACAATATTAATTTTGAGGCGAATGTCGATTTATATTCAGTGAAGAAACGAATATATAACTTGCTATTCACGTGACAGTTTTTCTCCAGTGGCACCATTGTGACAAATGATTCACTTCCGGTTGGGATAAAGCCGTATAGATGCCTCATCTGCTGGCATTTTTTAATTCATCAGTTTTGCATAATTTGGCAAATCACTACAAATTACTTTCCACAACCTTTTCATCTTCAGAATGCTGTATCCAACATCTTATTTTTAAGGCGGATATAATATGCAAATTGGCAATCAGGCAAACACATTCCGTCGAATTCGAGTTGTACGGAATAACAATGATCAAAAAACCACTAATGATAGAGGAAGCGTATTATTAGAAACGGATAAAAAAAAAATGCAGAAACGAATAGGCAAAAGACACTTCGAATTGAAATCGATGAAGAAACGTGCAATAGATATGTAATGGCTTAGTTTTTATAAAGAAAATCATGAGGATACATCTTTTACATTTGTCTTATACCAATTAATGCAGGCAATAATAACGCCAGTTAAGAAGCACCAGTAACATGTGTGTAGCATACAACGTCCTAATTAAACGCAACTGTGTACGATGTTTGGTCATGCAATTAATTGAAGAAATAATGCGTTTCACATCTATAAAAAAACCGAGTTAATTAGAGGAAAAGGCATAATTTACGTACTATCCAATTGTGTATCGAGCGTACATGACATGAACTCACAAATTGTATTTGATAATTAACAAAGAACCACTTGTGTTAATTATTACCCGATACAAGAACTATATACACGTGTATATACAACGAATCATGCATGCAAGCATTTTTAATTACTCAATTATAGCTGAGTGAAAAGTTTTTCGAAAAACTTTCTTCGAAACTATAATCAATAACATTTTTTTCAGATAATTTTCTTCAATTAAGTAAAAAAAAGATGCATCAAACAAACACATAGAACCCAACAAGATAATTATTCGTTATCTACAGTATCTCTCTTATGGGAATCAAATGGCACACCATAAGTAAATCTTTATACAAAAGTAGTTAACAATGAAAATGCTGTGCTCAAAAATGTTTGCAGGTAATAGAGGCAACGGAAGTGACATCAAAATACAATAAAACCTGCTTAAGGTGACCACATAAAAATGGCCTAATTTGGTCACTCAATGTATACAGGCGGTTTTTTAAGAAAAGTGATCACTATAGGGTACAGAGGTGGTCACATAACCAGGTTTTAATGCATCTATAGAAAAAGTATTTGTCTGCACATTTTCTTAGTATCAAATATTTGTTTTATTTTAAATTAATTACATGTACT
The DNA here is from genome assembly GCA_034698905.1 of Xestoiulus laeticollis. Taxonomy (NCBI): domain Eukaryota; kingdom Metazoa; phylum Arthropoda; class Diplopoda; order Julida; family Julidae; genus Xestoiulus; species Xestoiulus laeticollis. The sequence goes on along the minus strand of JAQGCC010004162.1, from coordinate 11,843 downwards.
TGGTGTGAATTGATAAGATTGGACGGACCAATTCATTAATTTAAAACAATGGATCCTCTTATCACATGTTCTTTTATCATAATCATTCAAAACACTATACAGGCTTCATTCAGGCCCAAAGCGCTTTTTCGGCGTCGTTTATCTACTTGAAAGTAAATTTTAAAAAGATATACAGGTTCTCTGTTGCACAGTCAGAAAAAAAAAAAAAACATCGCCTCGGTATATATAAACCTGAAGAATAGAATATCTGAATATAATACACCACCACACACACGCTTACATTATTTGTCGGTAACCCACGTGTATGAACCTGAGACAATACCCTACAAGCACCAGAAGAAACGTGAAGCAATGATCAATCTCTGCCTTTGCAAAAGGTTGTAGTTGGTGGATGCCTGCAGTGTAAACAAGAAATGTTACCTTGACCTCAAACTGAAGATAACAAGCAGCAGGTAGATGCCCCTTGAGATAGCAAATCTCACAAAGAATGAACCATGAGAAAGCTTAAGCTCTTAAAACAACATGGCTGACAAGAAGCAGCCTATATTCATATTCATTGTGCCAAAATGTGTAGATTGTCAGATTTTCAACACCAATTCAATATACAGTATACAAACGAACTGCATTTTCTGCATTCCTGCAAGCTACGAAGAGTGATTTTATTAATTGGTATTACTGCTGTACTTCCATCCCTTCAGTCACACTGTACATACATGTATATATATTCATGAATATGCAGCAGAGTACTGAAATGTTAGCCAGTGTATATAAAGCTGCAGAAATGAGTAATATGCCGTTTCATTAAATAATTAACATTGCACGTTTACCACCGAACCAATCTCACCAGATAAGCAGTGTCAAAAGATCACATGTTGGACATGTATACCAATTGATCGCACTGCGTTAAAACTGAAAATGGCATTGGAAATGATTAATGTGAAATTAATCCGACAAGAAGAGCAATGCATTCAAATGATAACTTTCGAAAGGGCCAACAAAATTGATTGGTTGGGCAGAATTTTTGAATAAAAAGCATAATCACCCTACTTGGACTGGCCATTCAGTTTGGCAGCAATCAATGTCAAATCATAGGACTTGCTCTAGAATCATGCAGCATCTTAGATGTGAAAGGCTCTATAAGTACTGAATAAGTTGCATGACTGGAAATGTATATAGTATATAGGTCGTATCATTTAGCGTTCTAGCAAATATTAAGACCACGTTTACCCAACTTTCCCTCATTTGTTGTCACAGATTCTCTCCTGGAGCTTAAAATGCAGTTTTACTCATGAACATTTATTTGTATATAATGCTATGAGGCAAGTCATTGAAATTACTTCTCAGAAACATTTTCGCCATAAATCAATATTATCCGGGAACAGCAGCTCGATTCCTTTTCATCAGGACTACGTTAAATACCAATGCAAATGTATACAGATGCATTTAAGATATCAAAAGAAGGAGGACATGGTTAATCAGTGCAAATAAACTCGGTATACAAGCTATTTAGTTTAGTTAAACTCGGTATACAAGCTATTTAGTTTGAAATAGCATGTATTGCGAAACGAGGATCCCATTTTATATCTTGTTTGGTGCACAGACAAAAAAACGATGTTTAGAAGACCGTCAAAGTATAGAAAACACTTTGTTGTCAGAAAGCCAAATTAGTTAAGAGAAAAATGACAAGGCAGCCAATAATAATGGGTGTACTTAAACCTGGCAGTTTCATTTTATACAAGAGTTCACTGATGTTTCCAGAAAAGAATTTTACAGAAAAACCAAATGTTTACACTAAATCGCATAAAAATAAAAGCATTTCACTGGCTACATTTACAAATCCACGTTTCTGCCGTCAAACTTTGTATTCATAGGAGAAAAACAGAGATTGGGGAAGACGAAACTAAATTCTACTCGTTTTTTTTTGCGCTCGGCTTGATTATGTCATTACAACTGGTATACACAAAGAAATGCTGCACTTCATTCTTTTTAAATTTATATGCCTATCATTGTCTTTCAAAATCTTGCAGTTCTGGTAAATATTTATATACATTTGATTAATAGGTTTTATATTGTAGTTTCCAAGAACGTTCAAACACAATCATACTTACTGCCGCCAAGAAAAACCATTGACATGGATGTCTTCAGCATCGCTTAAGCATTTTAAAATCATCACTTACCCCGGTGTTGAACTCCCAATTTAAATAAAAAAATTGAAACTTACCTATAAAGAAAAAAAAAAGCACTTATTAGTTTGGTAAAAATAAATATTCATTATAACGAAACAAAAATTAAATGGAAAACATTTGGTGTTTTGCAGTTGAAAGTTAGTATACATGTTAATTCACAACTGCTTCCCAAAGTCATAATATCTGATACTTATTGCTAATCGAATTCATAACTTGGGAATATTATCTGTATTGTTTACTGCAAGGTTTTACTCTCCACAAAAGCCATGCTCATATAAGAGCTTAGAAGAAAAGCTTTGCAAAACCCACTTTTAAAACAAAACTGATCCATACAAGATTCCAAGAAGGAACCACATAAATAGTGGTATAATCATGCCCCAAGTTCAACGGGGCAGAAAACCGGCCAATGATGATGATATTTTGTTTCTGGTCAATTTTTGAGTCTATACAATATGTCATGATGTCATTCACACACATGCAATCATGTTATTCCAAGAAATTAACTCCTAAAGGATACCCTTCAGACCGTTCAATCTTATAACTACATGTATACCCTTCCTGAACATTCAATGTCCTGCATGGATAGAAAGCATATTCTAAACAGAGCATCTCAAATTAAGCCAACAGCATTTACATTTCATTTTATAAGGACCAGTATACATATACCCTATCACAAAATATTGCATGTTCTGAACAGGAAATAAATTAAATCTACAAAGTACATTAAGGGCTATAAACATTGGTCTTGACAGTTCAGAATCATAAAATTAGAAGAGTTGTACTTCATGCTACATTTTAAAAATATACACGTAATTGCAAAGCCTTTATACAATAATTTGTTTACAGAATATGCTACATATTCTGAAGTTAGCTAAATATTAAATTTCTTTGCCTTCATAAATCTCTTTGTATATACAAATATCACAGCATGCCAATGCTCTATCTAAATCGCACATCGAACCAATAGAAGGTAGGGAAGCAATTTAAGTAACATATAACATGATTAACGATATTGTTTACAATAGAAAAATAGGAATACCGCTGCCCTTTTGCAAATATGCTGCACATAAACAATGCCACGCATGCAGCAAGGCTCAGAATCCGATCCTCATCTATCTAATCGAAAACTTGGCTGGAATTACGAAGAGGCTGATTTTTCTTAAAGATTAGCTCAACATCAAAAACACTAAGATGCCAAAACTTGTAGACATATCGCCATGTCTGTATTAGTGGATTGGCATCAACCCAACAGTTATAAAGCAACAGAAATAAACGAAAATTTAGCCCATATATAAAATTATTTAGCCATCCTTTTGAAAGAATGGAGTCAATGCAATAAATTTAAAGATAACTTTAGAAACGATAGAGATGAACTTGGGGTAAGAAAATAATCGTTCTATAATGCTTCAAAGACATGTATAACGAACATGAACTTAATACAATATGGTGTGCTCGTGCCGTACTCTCTTAGCAAAAACCTTGACGTCATCGTCCGGCGCTCCGCAGCATGTAATCGTTCTACGTTGACGCTATTAAGTGCATTTTTTACATGTAAAGTTTTAATCTTTTGGCCGTAATAGTTTCAACGAATTATACTAATATTTCATAGATGAAAATGTACCATGAGACTGATTTGCACACAAACTTTCAACGTTCTAGGACGTGTGAAAGTTGGTCAACATGGACCTCAAAGAAGTTGAAACAAACAAACAACCAAGAAAAGCTCCGTCCATGTAAAGATAAATAAAAGGTTGCACAAAAACCACAACATTCATGGTATTGAACTTGTATATATCTCAAACGTAAGTTAGCTAGGCAGGTTAACGAGCAAAAGAGAATATTTGTGTCGATTTCTAGTTATATATTCAGTCATTTAAATTTCAGCAATTCGTTTTTTTAATAAAAACTTTAGTAACGCAAAACTGTCATGAGGTATCCAATTTAGCTTATTCCAAAAGTTTACGTCAAGAGTCTGTTGTATTGGAAAAATTGGAGAAAATATTTGCTTATACCCTGTATATATAAATGTGCATGTACATTTATATATTGCATAAGTTGGAAGTAAATGTTCGTTATGCATGCATTTCTAAACGTTTGCCCGTAAGCATGAGCTAATTCTCGCGGGAATTGGCGCTTGATATCAGGCATATAATTAGAATGGAAAATTTCAAAATCTCGCCCAATTAATGTAATAATCTGCATGCAGGACTTCTACTGATTTCCTACACGCGTGTATACAGCCCTATCTCGTTGCACATAAAGAAGATACTGTATATGTAAGGAACATTGTAATGCAAGACAATTAACTGCAGATCTATGCATGTACTTAACTCATTAACATGCACCAAAATAAATGTAAAATCGATAGGAAATGCGAGTTGCAATTCCCTATTTTCATTTCCCAGTTTCTCAAACGTACATTGCCAGGGTTCTATTATAAATAAGACGTATTACATAATTTACAAAGTGATATAGAAAATGTGCAATGCTGGCGTCAGGAGCTTATACATTAGTCGAAGTTGAAAAAAAAAATAGCATCGAGAATGGAATATCATTAACTTTTAGTGGTATTTACCGACTCGCAAATAAATGTCCAACCATTTAACTATGCACTTAATATAAAATTGCACCAATTGTAGAATGAAAATGCAAAACACCCTCGCACGCCAGTATATCAATATATACACATGTATGTGTGCATGAAAAAGTATGGCAATAATGTATTTATCAGTCTAAACATTTACAGTAGCTTATAAAACGAGCACGCAAGCTGATATACAGCAATTAATCTCAATAAAATTCCTTAAATTTAAGAAGTTTCGCTATAATGGAAAAGGAGGTTTTGAATTCCATTTTCGTCAAAGACAAATATGCCATTGTGGATCGCAATATTTAATGGGAACGAGAAACAAAATGTATCACCTACAATGTATACATGCAGCGTACACGGTACACGTTTTATAAATTGGCATGAAGGAAGCTTAAGTTTATTGTGCCCATAATGTATTACGTTACAGTAATAAATTAGGTCCATGTGCCATAAAGATGAATCCGAGCCTCGCGCAAATACAGTACATGTATATTCTAGTATATATATACAATGCACGATTACTATGTGCATGCCTCAATATGAATAAATGAACAACTATTTTCATTAAAATACCACCGTGGTTATAAATAAAAACGAAGTTTTAATGAAAACATTTGTTAAATATTTCTCATTCTGTATGTACTCCTTCAAAATCTATACTTTTATAGTGATGTTATTTCTAAATTTTTCACAACAAGAAATAAATTCAAATTCCATCAAATTGCATTTCTACTATAGAAGAACGCATCGATTTATATTACACTTGGCTGCATAGAGAAAACCCTGAAACAGTGCAAATTTAGACAAATGATTCGTCTAAACAATTACTATTTTAAATTGTTTTATACAATAATTTCAAGTTTTAAATTTCCACTAATAACATCAATTCATTTTCTACAGCATATTTCACCTCTGCATGAATAGTGATTTTCTTTAGATGCATTCAGGTGTGTGTATATAAGCAATTGTATAGTAGAAATTTTACCCAAATGTAACCTGAAATTGAAATTAATACATCAATAATTTATAGAAAAGTATTTTTAATTTCCTAAGGTTAAGTTAATCCAGAACATCAAACATAAAAATTCTTAAATAAATTCCAAAGTTAATCCTAAAAATCAAACCACATGAGCATTGCAAATAGATCTTAATAAAAGCAACATCGTCACGCATGGATGCAGAATTTCATAATATTGACAACGAGCTAATTGCGAATTTTATTTTCGATTTATATTCGTTAATTTGCATGCTTGCCAAATATTAATTTCAATAGGCATGCAATAGATTAAACGACTGAATAAACAATACCAAAACAAATGCGCCCAAATTACACGTTATAATGAAGCGAGCCTTGTAGTTAGTAATTTTGGTACAGAGATAATGGGGACATTGAACGACAGGCATAAGAAATGCTTCCTCGTGGGAGGGATATCGAAACGTAGATAATGATTGAATACGAAAGCAAGATCGATGGTTTGCCAAGAATATATATACACTGCATGCACATACCCCAATAAACTGGCTTCTTCATTAATAATGAAATACGCAATTTAAATATGACAAGGGAAAGAAGTCACAGAGGAAACCGCCGTATTATTACTAGATTGAGCATAAAAGGCGTGTATACATAGTTGGAAAACAACAGATTCATAAGGACTAATGAAGTCCAAGAGTCCATAAAACCAGTTCCTGCAGCTGCGTCTTCAAGATTTGGCCAAAAAGAGAGTACCAAATCCAAAGAATATGCTTTTATCTTGAATATGTATACAGGCTACACCATTCGTTTCCAGGAAGTTGAAACCCATTCAAGCATTTTATGTTTACTTATGCAGTTAGTAATCTGCTTCAACTGCAGAGTAGATGCAGATGAGCTTTAGGAATATAACGCCCATTAAGGAATCTTCCAACGGGCATTTCTAAGATCCTTGTTTTTTTATACCAATGTAATCTGCATGCGATATACCAACATAAGTCCCCGCCAGATGGTTACGTGCGAATATGTCTTGAAGTGTCCATTGTCAACACATGCAGGACAAATGATAACCATGCAGCTACTTATCAAGAATGCAATATACCCAAAAATTCCAAACGGTCGTTTCGATCCCATTTTTCCGGTTGAAAGTTCTCGTATCTCTCGAGTTCACCATGCACCAGAGGTCAAAGTTTACGGAATTATCTGGCAGTTGACTCAAAAAGTCTACCCTGCAGCAGCAGTATATGCATGGACAACTGCTAAATCCTTCGCAAGTGAAAACAGCTGAAAGACTTCCCCTCCTCTTTTACCGTGTGGTGCATTCTCACGCCCTCACCATCTTCAGCTTGAAAGTCTTTGTATGAAAGGATGTTTAATGCAATGCACATACGCCAGTGAGCCAACAAACCAGGCTGCAGCATTGGCAAAGAAGAAGTACCATAGCCGAATCCAGAGAATGTTTGCATTTCTCGCTTTTTGGTGACAGCTAAGTGAGTCTGAATCTTTGGCGCAATAATAAGCGAGGCAGGCTGAAAGCATGGGTGGTTTGAATGGGAAAACAAACATCCAAAGACTTGAAAAACCTGGCGAGGGGAAATTTAGCACTGACATATCATGCCACCCTGATGGGAAAAACTAGTATTGTCCAATGGAGAACTTGTATATGGCCACACGCACCACGTAATGTGACGCAAACAGTGGTGTTAAGTTTCTATATCTGCTGAGAAATACGGGGCATCTGTATAATTTTTCAATAAACACGAGGGCAACGTTGATTTCTTGGAAATCGGACATTTTAGCGGTCGAGAAAAAGTTAGTTGACATATAAAATAAAAAAAGTCGACCACGGTTGCATATACATGTATACCTTATCGTAAGGCTTTTTATGTTTCTGAAAACGTCAACTGATACTAAACTACATGTCACTAAACTACAAAGATAACATCATTTATGAAAATGAAACTATAAATATATATAATGTCTGCCTGCATGCATATCATTTTCCAATTTAAAAAAAAAAAATTTCAATTCCAACAAGTTCATTTACAATTCACCAACTTTTGCTTCAGAAGACAAATTCCTATCCCTCTATATAAGATAAAAAGCTTTTAAAGACAAAATACATAAAAAACTCTAAAAGATGAGTCAGGTTTCACTAACAAACTTGTCTAACCTGCCCACAAAATATTGAATTGCTTCTCCATTGCCACTGTTCGATGTATTGTAAAACCTGCTAAAGGTGACCGTCCAAAAGATGGCCAAGTTAGGTCACCATCTGCAGGTGGTCTCTATAAAGAGAATTTTTATGAAGGAAAAAATGTACGCGTATGAACTAAATTAATCAAATTTATGAAAAGTGGTCATTGTGCAGAGTTGGTCACTTTACCGCCAGCTTTTACAATAGGATTACTTGACACTCAATGGCCATCAATAATGAGTCATTGCTGATACACACATGCACCTACATTGCCATTCATGTCATTTTGGAGTGCTGATGTAATATTAATCTTATTCCAGAATAAAATCCATTTCTGAATTCATTAACATCTGCAATTTTCTTTACTTTTACACGAATTGCCAAAGAATTTCATAACGCAAAATTGCTGCTGCCATGTTAGACAATCCTACACCAACAAGCATTTTATAAATTTAGTTTAGAACATCTGTCGTTTAAAAGAATTAGCATTTAGCATTTCCCGTTTTTCCCGCCAATCGAGGGTTTCTGCAACTGGGTCACCTTTGGACGTCATACTTTTGTTCCCAGGCAGGGTCTCCAGGCTCCCTGCAAATGGGTAAATCTGTAGTGGAATAAGTGGCCTTAAGTCACACATTTGCATGCATCCCAGAGTGGCACTAAAACCCTGCAGACCTGCAGAGAGGGGAAACGGAATTTCAGCGACTAAACTTGAAAGATACAAAACGTGAAGGTCCAATCAATATTAAAGCATGCAGTAGCAGTAGAAGCAGCAGCAGCATCAAGATGACTAGTTTTCCAGCTCACCCACATTATTGGAAGCATTTTCCAGCATTCCACAAATAATTTACAATAAACGGCAACGGCTTCGCAATTAATGGGCGTAAGCGTCTGTAAAAATCTATATACCACCTACATTAAGCTCACTAAATGTAAATTATAATAACTCCAGATTCCGAACAGATGAGAAGCGACCACAAATCGATTGCCATCACTCTGGGAATTTCAGCACAGCTTGCAAGCCTCTATATGCACTACTGCAAATTCAGGGGTGAAGGAACCACGCTAGGGCTAGGTCATGGCTTCGACACAAGTCGCTAATAAGCATGCCGCCATCTTGGATCTATTGTTTCTCACAAAAACTCCACCTCTGGTATTACCTGATGGGAAACACCATGTACAATGCATGTGCATTCATTGACAGAAAACCCAGTACGCATTCCTAGTGAAAATGTGTGCAAAGTGTACGCAAAAATCGATTTCATAATGGTCTTTGATACGTTCCACTTGATAGACAGACCTATTTGATTTTATTTCCTTATTTAAGACAGCAAGGTGACACGTTATTGCTTACACTTGTCACTAGCTACGTGTAATTAAATTGTGAAATGTGGTCGCGCTATAATCCATTAAAGCTGAACATTTTTTTTAAAGGGGACAGTGTTTATAGCATTAATTTATGAAATATATGCATACATTACATACCGTTGCAAATTATTTAAATATGTTTGCATTGTCCAAGACAAAAAACAAAAAAACTACATGTATGATAAATTATGATGACCTTTTTTCACCATTCTGGTAACAAATGTCTACAGACAACCCATGGCGAAAATTTTCTAATGGTCTCATAAGGAAAAACTATATATGAGAATAATGAAATTATGTTACATGTTATAACAGAAAATAGTATGAGTATACGAGACAAGCAATGTCACATCAGTACATGTCAATACATGTATATTTTGAGACTATATTCTATTGTGAGAATATATTCTACACATATTCTATATATAGAATACATATATTTTTCATTCTATGAGACTCTATGGCTGGAGTCTCGTAATAATAATGTCTCGATTATGAGATCCCACTCTAATAAGACCAAATATACGCTTATAACAAGATTTATAATTTTCAATTGGGATATAACAATGAGAAGTTTCGTAATCCCAAAAGTAATGAGGAATCATTCAATAAGATTTTACACTAAAAGTCGTGAAGTGTAATTTATGGTATACATGTGTATAATGTAAGGGAAGTTAAAGTCGATATATAACAACTTCTTTAACGCTAGCAACCATGACAAACCCATCAAGTAAATACATGTACAAGAATTGTGTTTACATCCAATATGACGTCACTTCCATCGACCATAACATTGCACCGAAATATTGCATTGTGCAAATAGAAATCGTGTACCTTATTCGCTATACAAGCAGTGAATCAACATCTGACAACCCCATTTGTGAACCCAGTCAATAGAACGCAGAAGAAGAACGTCACGTGCTGACGTCATGCTGATGTAATTCCCATTTCCTTCTATATGCCTATACTCCAATAAGTATATGGGATGAATAGAATTTCAACAGAATGCAAACAGAATGTGGAAAATGAAAAGCATCTTGTACAAAAAAAAAAGACCTAGCAAGTTGACATCTCATAAACGTGGAATTTCGTTTAAAATAACTTCAAGGTGATCTCTGCCTGACGTTCGGTCTCGACTTCCCATGCATGCAGTGATAAAATCTTTTCCGGTCCCCCAACATTACAACAATTTGCAAGATTTTCTTCAGCCATGCATCATTCAGGATGCCATGGCATGCAGACATCAAGCAAACTGATCAATGTTTCGACCTCTACAAGCCGCCTGCACCGATACAAAAGCATGCAGCAAGCAAATTTTAATTAGGTCTGCATTTATCTAGAAATTGACCTGCATAAACAATGGTACTGCACTTATCAAAAAAAAAAAAAAAAACTTGGCAAGGATGTCGATATGAAACGTTCGTGCGCGATACAACGAACATTATCTTTTCCTTGTACAACAAACGCGTGCCAACCTCATTTGCAACAGACTGCTAGCAGATCTGAAGTGCCTGTAGCAGAACGCGTATACATAAATAAATGTCTAGAAATATCCCAAATAGGCGTTGCCCTAACATGAACTGCAATAAAGGGTCGCCCCAGTGTTGTTATGCATGCCTCTCGTTTGCAATGGATCCAGTTTCACGCAAATATAACTGCTTCACTGTGCTTTTCGCATAGGACCGTTACGAAATGCACATTACCTAACAAAACGTCCAGGATGTAAGCCAATCTGCCGACCGATTTGTCAACGTTGACAACTGGCCGATCGCCGTTTTATACGGACGGACAGCCAGGCATAAAGTCGCATAGTGAGGGGTCAAGCACTCGCAGTTCTGGAACATGGCAGTAACTTAAAGTGGATATGGAAAAAAAGGGAGGGGTCCATCCCGTATCATATAGCACAGCCATAGGGGAATATGGCGGGGGAGGAAAGGGAAGATAAGCTAGAGTGGTTAATGCATGCATGTGTTTCGGTCGGTTTTTTTCCCTGAAGGAGGGGGAGATTGGTTCGATATCTATAGTTGTTGATACAGGTATGGCATTAAAACGATATAGGAAGTGAATACGCATTAGCTGCATGCACACACAAAAAATAGCAAAGTGCTAAACATGTTGATTATAGGATCAACGATCTCTGAAATTCTGAATCTTCTGGAATTCTCGTTATATTTTTATGAGAATTAAGCAATTTCCACCGGTAATTGCAGATTGGATGCATGGCCATCCTATATATATGCCATAAAATTTGGGCCTTTATAACTGTCTGATTCAAATATCCGTCGGGTAGATTCATCAATGTTAATTTCCACAGAAATGAAATTTAGAATTTCCCTGACAACTCCAAGTCTAAAGATATGTGGGAATCCTATTTCCTTTTACAAATTGCATCTCAAGGTTATACCAAGAAATACTGTTTGATTACCGTAAATACTCGAACAAATCCAGGGGAGTTTATAGGTTTGTTTCTTTGGCCTGCTCCGTTAGCACCGAGCAGGTAAATGTGTTTCTTTGGCCTGCACTGGCTGCACT
>JAQGCC010004161.1:0-13677 GCA_034698905.1 Xestoiulus laeticollis | reverse complement strand
AATATGCATATACATAAACAAAAAAATTAAACAAATAATAGAATATTTATGCTAGGTCCTCGTACATTTCATTTGTTTCTATCATTTTCCAAAATTAAATTTTAAAAAAAATCATGTATATTTTATGTTTTTGCTATTACATTATATTAATTTTCAAACTAAAGTTACCAAATTTACAGGGAATTTCGCTCTGCATTGTGTAAAAATTAATCCTAAAATTTCATGGTTTTTAAAGACAACTGAGCATTAAATTTCCGCTTTTTTTCTTTGCATAATTAAAATATTCAAACAGTTTTAAGGATTGTAAGAGGTGACGCAATTTTTTTTTATCCTGTCAAGGGTGCCTGACACTGAGTGTGTCGTATTATCGCAGGTTAGGATTACCGAGACTACACTGTAAGCCTATTGCTATTATTGCCTATATTATGGGGCCCAAACACCAAAAGTCCAAATGACAGCAAGGTAATACATGTTCACCCTTTGACCCGCGGGCCACAAGGCTTTATTACAATTGAACAGTGGGCCAACACTGCTCTCCCATCCGTTTAACAAAAATCAAGAAAATTATATTCTTAATTTCAGGTGTGCAGTTTTATATTTCTAGTTGATGAAACCTTAAATATAAAATCATCACAATGCATCTTTCTACATGTAAAATGTTTCGTGGATCAATGTTGGCCCACGGACCTTAGCGAGATATTCAGAGGTTAAGCACCTCTTTCTTAAAGCATTTTTTGGTTTAATCCGACTTTTGGTCATCTTCCCACTGACCCCAATTGATCCTCTCGATATCGCATATACAATTCATTATGTAATTAGAACTAGTCTACTTGCCTTATTATTAATTCTAAAAAATTAGAAAGTCTTTACGGATTTCTCCATGTGATAGACAATAAACAAGATGTCGTGCTGAGTCTAAATATGCTTCATAATACATTAGGTTATGTAATTACCATTAATTATAGATTTCTCTAATTGCCTCACAACAGGTGCCAATATAAAATTAGTTGCCAACTTATGTTCGATAATGAAGCAAACAAAAACAAATATCAGTTTGTGAATGGTGACATTAATTCGGAAGATTTAGACAGTCTGGTGAGACTTCCTATGATCTCCAGGTGAATAATTGCCATAGATTTGCTATTGGCAGTCAGTCTATAGACGTTCAGCATTTTTTTTTACATCTGCGTTTTGCAATATCTGTGGTTATTATTTATGGGCAATTAGTTTTTTTAAACTAATTTTGTAGCTACTTTTTGATAAAATCTTCCACAAATACCAACAAGCTAACAAACAATAAAATGGTACGAGCTCGTATAGGCTACATTACAGATGACTGAACTCCCCCAAGAGGTATTGTTTACCCTTTAATTTCTCAGTCAAAAATACAATGTACTAGTAAATCTGGTTGAATTAATACTATATACAGTGTAGTAAATTTAACAGTGTTTTTAATCCAAAGAAGGTAGAAATATGGTTAAACAATGAAGGTGCTGTAAGCAAACAGAATACCCATCACTATTACATGTACATGTATATAGTATACTCGATTGCCTCATTCATTACACAATAAATGTTAATATGTATTACTCCTATGTATTTAAAGCAACCAGGACTTACCACCTCGAAGTTATGAAACATTTATGTTGAGTTTTAAATAACAAAGTAACAAGTTTAAATACATTGACTTAGCAAAGAAAACTACAGTGTGCAAATAAGAAATCGTCGTCTAATTTGAAATAATTTGATATAGCCCTGAGATTGCACAAGAAGTTAGGAACCTTAATGCCCATTAGTTTGAAAAAGAACTTTTAACAAGACCAATTTTGGATCTGAAATTCAAATATGGTAAAACCTGCTAAAGGAGACCGCCCAAAAAATGGCAAAGTCGGTCTCCATCCAGGTGGTCACTATATAGAGAATTTGTATTAAGGTAAACATACATGTATGCACTAAAACCAATTTATGAAAAGGGATCACTATGCAGAGGTGGTCACTTTACCAGGTTTTACTTTAAGTGAATTTTGGAAGTAGTGTCTTGAAATTTTGTATGGTGGATAGCAGAAATTCAAAATTGGATGTATAAGCCTGTTTGGGTTAAATACCACAGGATAAATGGGAGAATGTTTCAAGGGGATATTAAAATGTTTGTAGACATTTGTGGCAAGATCCTCATTTGCCTGGGTTATTAAAATATCTACAACAAAAAGTGTGTGGTTCTTGTGAAAAAGAATTGAAAGTTTGCTAAAGATCAAGACGTCCTGTGTGAGCAATTGCCTATGTCATGTGAGCTCCATGATCATATCTATATACATTAGATGATGTCACACTAGTGATCTATCGATATTTCCTGTCATATAATAGCATTGTAGCCTAATCCTTTAATTTTTTGCATATTGGGTCTCTGAAGTCATCCCATATCAATATCACCAATGACGGAATATATAATTGAAAACTAAACTGATTAATCAAAGATTCGCATACATATGAATGCTTAATGGCGCAATAAAACTATAAGGTATTAATTACCTGTACAAATAATAACCTCTTCGTCATAAATGTGACAAATCCTAGAAGCCATGCACTCATATGTATAGACTTACTAAGTTGAAAGCTACACACTGAACTGCATTTTTGAGCAACACGTTTTCAATAATAAAAAAAAAAGTTGTGAATATCATAGTAGTATTAATGACTATATAGTTGTCGTATCATAATGGATTGAATATCTTTATAACAACCATCTAAAATTATTATCTTTGGATTTCAAATCTTGGTGTAATTTAGTACATGTATATAATTTTTAAATCTTTTAGTTATACGCTTTGTCGTAATTTAAAAGCGTATTTTCCATTTACTAATTTCAAACTTTCCCTCATGTGATTTCCATCATAAATTGATGCTTTAATTTATTTACAAAAAAGATGTTTTTTCCAAGTCTTGGGGTTTCCTTACAGCACTTATTCATCATCAAGGTTACCCACATACAGTCTTTAGGTTCATCCTTAAGCTACTCGAAAGATGATGGGGGAAAACACCAGGTAATATTATACGTTAAAAAAACTATAATATATTAAATAACTTTCCGCCTTCATTTATACGATCTTATAGTACCGTTGAAAGTCGGTCAACCACCGTATCAAAACATGTGAATAACATATCGTTTGCAGTCCAATGTTGATTTGGAAAACCCAAACCCATGTCGATGATGCATACGTGCTTTAGTTGCTATCTCATCCGGTTAAATTCCCCAATGTGATCTTGGGATATTCACCGAGGGATCTGGGGGTGGTAGGGGGTTCAAGTCTGTATTGTAGGTTCAATAGCCAAGCAATTTGCGGGGTTTATACGTTAATGCTTAATGAGCTTTGGTAATTCTACAAAGAGTTAAAACGGAAAATCAAACGGGAAGAAATCATCATCACGTGGGTTTCCAGATTAATTTCAAGGGTAAATACGGTACGCCATCACTGGTCGGAAATTTCCTTTAATCTTTAGGTATACATACAGTTAGTATACTTAGTCATGCGGTATGCAGTTTTTATATCAGATCGGTAAACCACAAGTTTTAGTTCAGTGTTTATAATGGTGACTATTTCAGGTTGTGGTATAAGAGATGTGGGTGCAACTGTAGAAAATTGCAAAAAAAAAACACTAAATTTGATCATCGTATTTATATCAGTTTGATAGGAATCGTATACAGTAGGGGTGTCCTAACCATTGCCCGCGGGCCACTTTTAACCCTCAAATAACCCTCAAACAAATAGTCACAATTATAATTACTGACATAAAACAATGCATATGCAGTTATTGACATTTGAATTGATTAGTTAAGGTAATGCATAAGCCTTTGTATTGCTTCGAACCTGCATGAAATTGTGTACAAATTCGCATACTTTATACATGTATATACAGACCATACTACATATTGAAATTACCGGTTGAGTTAGATTTAGGTAATGATTCAAATTTTCATTACAATTTTTAAAAAATAACAATATGAAGGCTCTATAAATTCGAAAACGCTTTTCCCGCGTAATTAGATGCGCGCATGACCAACGCATGCGCACATCTAATTACGCTGGAAAAGCGTTGCCGGTTTGTGCTTAACAGCGCTCGCGTGAAGGAGCCTACTGTACATGCATGAACAGTGATGTTGAATAAAGCTTCGATGAACATTAATCAATTCAATTCAACTCAGTAAACTATACTGTCGGTTTATGCTGTATATACAGGCCATTTATTTTTACTAAATAGCTTGCTATTTAACTTTTAAGACGCAATATTTTTATGGCATAATGTCGTCACCTAAATTAACGCAAATATAAAGCTCACAAAAACTGGCACCTTTCACACTACACCCATAATCAACTATAGTGTGTAGTTTTAGATCACGCCTTTTTATTTCTCATTTCGTCATCCATTTTTCGATAGAAGTTCAAGGCTGGCAATTCTACCTATGCAGTGCCTTCATGTTCCAATAGCTAACACCTGGTAAAACTTAAAAGTTTACTCTATTCAAAGCATGGACAAATCGAGCCGTGCTCAAGCTTGTAAATATAAAGTTTAAAGCCATGATTGGTAAAAAGTAGTGAAACGTGCGGCACGGCCTTTACATGGATTTCACGCCTATACCTGAAAAGTGACAAGATACTAGGTCGTCAACGTTTATATTCCGAAAGGTGAAAGGTCTTGATGGAGTTCAACGCAAGGTTAAAGAGTTCGACGAACAGTGCATTTCGCTATACAAAAAAAAATGGCCAAACATGAAGACTTGAACGTTTGGAAGATGGTCTCATCACAAGGAGAAAAAACGAGAAAAATGTTACGAGGAGTCGATAACAGTTTCTCAAAACACATGCAAAAAATCGAAAACAAGGATTCACTAATTACTTAAGTAACTAACAGAGTGCTCGCCCACACACATGCTCATATACAGTACAATTTATTGTATGTCTATATACCGATTAAAGTCTGGTAAATCAAAAATGTGCGTGGGCATGCTTCCTATTAAACTAAAGGCATATTTAAATTAAACTTTGTATGACAACCACAGAATGTCAACCTTGTTACTGGTGCTATGCATGAGTGATGTCGAGATTTGATGAAAAAAAAAACTTAACCCTTCCAAACACACAAGTTTAGAAACACTGACGAATAAGTATATTTCGAGCAGAATTATATTAAAACTTGCATATTTCGTAAGTTAATACAAGCCCCAGTTACGTATTCAGTTTTTTCAGAATGGTCCTAGTTATATCACAACGGCGCTTCGTTAATTCATATCACGTGTTTAGTGGCCATATCGCAACGGCGCTTCATTGAAATGCCGCCAATTGTTAGCAAGCTGGAGCTGAACCAATAAGCATCTTGCACGTTTGAAACCAGTTTGGAACCGTAGAATAATAAACAAGGACCTGTGCACCTGAACAGGAGATAACTCAGCATCTTGATTAGTATTTAAAAACTCCTTTCTTTTCCCTTCCTCACCTTACAAGGACGTCCACCTATGACGTCAGTCGCTTGATCTCGAGCGAATGACGTCATGCATGGTCTATCTGACCACTGAACAGATAAGTGAAAGCGAAACCAACCATTTTTCGAAAAGGATGCGACGTTAATTTGACCATCGTCATGGGGAAAGTTGTTTTCAAAATAAGGAAAAAATATCCTTAAAAAATAAGTTATTTATAAACTTGCTTAGTCAGACCCCTTTAGGTCCTTTTCAGTTCATTGGTGGAAATCATGTAAGGATAAGTTACATGTACAGGTATACATCATCAGTTACTCAAAGAGGGTGTGTTGGAGGTATTGTCTGGTATGTCGACAGCCATCCATTTAATACATTTGTTCAAAGTAGAAAATTATCCTGTTATAACATGTCAAATTTCATGGACTGATTTCAACACATTTATCAATGGGCAGATGAGTCCCCATGGCAAAAATTCATCTTAAGATTCTAGTGCTGAACTATCACATTGAGAGATAATGGGAGAGGCTAATAATTTTAAAAAAGAAATATATTTCATGAGGCAGAAGAATACTGATTCTGTTGATCACGTGCTTCAAGTTATTAAATATTGCTTTTGTACACATAAAGTAGGTGGGGGTGTTTCGCCCCACATGAAAGTATATTGCGTCTATCAGAAAACCCGCTTAACAAAACTTGTTTTGAATGTTCGTCTCAAGATTCCTTTTTTTCGAATAGGTAATAATGGTTGACCCTGAAAGATGTTGTGTAACACGCAGGTAACTCAAATTGCGAATTGGCTTAAATT
Organism: Xestoiulus laeticollis; assembly: GCA_034698905.1. Lineage (NCBI taxonomy): Eukaryota > Metazoa > Arthropoda > Diplopoda > Julida > Julidae > Xestoiulus > Xestoiulus laeticollis. The sequence goes on along the minus strand of JAQGCC010004161.1, from coordinate 7,399 downwards.
AGCAAGATGGGAGGCAAGCATTTGCCCACTTTGGACTGTTCTTAATTTGTCCAGAACTCGATCATGACCTTTTCAAAAATCGAGCAACGTCTGCTTTATATTTAGCCCTTGAATTTATTATCAGGTTCTCGAAAGTTTAACTCGCCGTGATTCTGTACCTGTTCTGAAGTAAAACTACCTATACATGCATATGTACATTTATATCTATGCATGGATTCCAAGAATCAACACCGTGCATCTATAGCTCAAAGTGCGTCATAGGGGGGCCAAAAAAATCAGAAAATGCGTGCTGGGAGGATACATAAATATTAATTATGCTACATTTAGGCGAAGCGAATCCGGGGCCTATAGACATCAAAATAGACAAGAATTGGTTCGCAATTAATGCGTATTACACCGTGAGAATGTGTTATTCCTGTTCAGCATTGCCATTATGGAGTCGTAATGGCCTTTTTAACATATTCTATTTCCAATATACAGCTTATTGCTTATAGATGTATCCCAATTAAATACATGTCCTGCCTTCTTATTACAGTACGATCTCATAAAATAGAATCCATGTAATAAGTTATGCATGGGTTTTAATTAAGTAAATTTTCATTGCTTGTCTCATTTGCCTCATTAGTAGGTCCCATGATTTCATAATTCTCAGTGTTGTTCTCTATGAGACCTCATGATATAACCACTGGTGGATGACATCACATTTGCAAATGACACATATACCCATAATATCCCACTTGTGCACATGTATCAGCATGGTGCACTATATGGCGGAATTATGCATGGTGAATTTCTCACTTCTTGCATGCATCAAAACCTTTGGTAAATAAACTAGTAATTCCCATTGTTTTAATGCACGATGGTTATCGGCAAGCCATGCATCCATTCCTTCATTTTTTACATTTTAGAAAGTATTTTCAGGTGCACGGCTCACAAACACACTTGTTATCGTAATTCGGAAATTAAATCAGGTTTCAATGACTACATCAAAGGCAATTTATTTTTGAAACCTATACTTAAAATCCACAAATCAAACATGGTGTAGTCCAACTTTAAAATTCGAAGGTATTTATTTTTGAACATTCTAAAAATACGTACTTGCCAAATCCATGTATGAACCAATTAATATATCAGCACTATCCGCAATATTCAAATGTGTGATCTTGTAATATAATTTCATGGCCTATATATCGCACATCAAATCGAACTCGCTTTTATGAGGCCTTTAATTTTGTTAGTTGATTTAGAAATGAAATTAAAGCTGCAGCCATTAAAACAGGAGCAATTAAGCCAAGACATACCGTGACCGAGCCTACTCCATATATTCTCCCATATCTCCAAGAAAGTGGCAGTCTAATTAAATTGCTAGTGAAATTATGCAATGCCACAGGTGGCTTACAATTACAACGCTCGACCAAACATGGGCAGGTAACCTTGGCTGTAAGATTATTAAAGAGCAGGGTTACAATCACATTATGGAAGGCGTCCTTGTAATGTCTACGCTAATAAATAAATAAATTTAATCCCCACACCAATGATTGTCGAGTGTTGGATACCTGATGTCATCTTTCATGCATTAAATTGCCCATATTTTTCACCATTTCAATTAGCATTCTACTATTTAAGGCGTTAGCTGACCTCGATTAACCGAACCTTTTTATACTTTTGAAATATGTGCTGCTTCATCATTAAGCTGCTAAAGCAGCGAGGTTCTTTTATTTTTAAAAAAAAATATTAAAACACCACTTAAATCTGAACATAATAAGGTATTTAAATGCACATGTAGTTGAACCGAACTATTGTGGGTGATTGTGAAGATGATAGATAACAATGAAAAAATATGAAATAATATAGCACTTTTAATATTCTACTCCATAAAAATACGTAATGTACATTAGTATTAAATTCGTCCAATTAAACTTATTCCGTGGACATACCTTGCATGTAGAAAATGCAATGTTAAAAGTGCATTTGCCACCAGGTGGTACTAGTAGCGAATAAGTTTTCTTTTCAAAGATTGAACCTTTCATTTTAATAAAAAAAAGTGATACATACAACTGATATTGTATCTGTCATATCGATGACACATACTTTTTAATATCAGGAGAGCAATAAATAATGCATAATGGCATAAAGGCATAAACATTCAGAAACTTGAACTAACAAATTGACCTTTAATGTAACATTGGATGACAAATGCATCACAAAATTCTTCCATATATTTTAATAAAAATCCTTTGGTTCCCTATACTGAACACTCAATTATAAAGTTATTAAGATGTGTCATTATGAAATCTTATTTTAAATAACGTCTATATATAGCGTGACGTCCATCTTAACTTTGTTAAAATTTGAGTCATAGGTCCAATGAAAGGCAGTCTGTCACTAACCAAATTTGAAACGGATAATAATGCCTTGTAATGAAACTTCTATTAGTTATTAACCCAGGTATTATTGAGGATTCAGTTGATATAAGGAAACCTATAGAAACGGACCTAGGTTGGGCTGCCCAAAGGGAAAACCCAGCATTGATTATTTGAAGTTTTTTCATACAATGAGTTAAAAGCGAATAAAACTACGTCGCCAATATAATTAAGTGAATCCTGGAGTTTACCACAAATTATGTATTTTTCACATACGTTTATTATTTATAACAGGAATTAAAATAGTAATAATAATAAGAGTTGCGTGTTAAAGGATCATAAATTTTATACCGACAATACTTAACATATAGAAAACTTCCCTGAAGCAAATAATAAATGCATGCATGGACATGCATATTGTAGTTAAAACGATGATGATTATGGAAAAAAACTGGAATCTAAACTAGTTTCACTTTCAATATCATGTATGTTTTCAGCTTCATCAATGCGTAAATCAGAAGCTATTTTTTTAAATTTCAACCATTGCGAAATGATTTTTACTCCCTTTTAATAAATGCATATTGTTGTAACTTTCAAACGGTCAACTATAGTTAGAAAAAAAATACTAACCTATATACATGTAATGCCATGTATCACTGATCACCAATGATAAAATGATCTTAGTTGAAAAAAGACCATATTTAGCATAATGCAACATACTTGGAAATCACACTAGTATTGTTAACATTTACCTTCAGAAACTTTTTAATTAAATCAATTTACAGTTTACAGATAACCCAATATCTTGCAATCATGCATGTTAGTGGAAAAACATGCTATTACGTTAGAAACATATAGGATATATGAAAACTTCCAGCGGATATACATGTACATGAAAGGTTATAACCCTTAAAACGATGTCAATATGCCATTAAATATCAACAGTGATATCTTAATAACGTACCTCATTTGATTTAATTAAAGCAGGTTCCCTGATCTTGTTTACTGTTTTTTTAATTTAATAGAAAGTTGAATTTTATCAAGACTAATATCTATTGTCGTCCGGTGAGAAGAGAAAGGGCATTGCCTAGCGTATTCTTATAGTTACCAATAAATGTCGTGACCCTGGAGAGTTCCTGTTTTCATACAAATTTGCCTAATGCCAGAATTACATACATTAATTACCTCGGTTAGTGCATTTACACTGTAAATCATCTATAATTGCACGAAAAATGGATTTCTTTTTATTCCAACTATATAAGCATCAGGTGACCATTTATGACGTCATACATAGAAAATCATATGATTAAACAATCACTCACGCAAGCCTTTAAGCCCGGTTTATATTTAGAAGTGTAATTATTGTTATTTGCCGGATATCTCTGTCCTGGTTTTAATTAGAACAATCCGGTAAACCTACATTTTCTATATTCGAAGTACATGTACATTGTATATGTCAAAAAAATAAAGGATTGGGTCGAAATTTTATCAATAGCTGATGTATTCGATGGTTTTGAAACAATTTCAATTCGAAATAATTCATTTTATGATGTACATACACATGTATAATGTCTGCTGTCCTTGCAATCGTCAATATAAAATGTACATATTGCACGATCAAGGTCAGAGTTCCCATCAGTTTTAATGAAAGTGAGAATTCAAGTTGTTAACTCATTCAAGCAAGTGAATTTTGCTTATCATGTGCTGAGTATAAAAAATAGTAGCATCATAAAGTATAGCATTTCTTGGTGACATTGGTGATAGATAAAGATGTCATAGGGGACAATTAACAATATGCGACAATTAACTATAAGAACATATAATTTATATTTAGTAAATGTTACTCAGTACAGGTTGGGAACAAGGATCTCCGAATGTTAAGTCAAGGTAATATACTTCAACAATGTAAACTACATGTATATGTTACAAATATCTGCAAAGATTCTACAGTCATTTGTTAGGACCATATAACTTTTGAAACAAGAACATGGATAACTCGTATATAATTTAATGTTTCACTGTCTATAATTCTATAACTTTAGTACACAAGGTTGTGTATATAACGATTCAGGTTTATTAATACTAGCTTGTAGATTACCAATTTTACTAACATTTTTAAAATTATAGAACGTAATATGCTTGACATTTTTTATGCCATTATTAATGCATTACAATATATTTGTTATACAACAAATTGTATAGGTAGAATGATTTGGTAAATTACTCCATTTAAAATGATATATATTAAACTTCAGCAACCTAATCTGCAATTATAAATCATGAGGAGCCCTACAGCGACTAAATATATGCTTTCACATTTTGTTTTAGAATTGTAGCAACTGGAGAAAAAAACTGAAAATAACCTTGTATATAATGTACATGTATGTAGGCCTACTAGCATTTTTTATATTTTGGACATAATTAAAATATAGCCGAATAGATATAATATTGATTCCAATGTTGCCATTGTTACTTATAGTATATACGTGTATGTTTTTGTATAGTTCCATCTTAAACCAACTACGTGATATTAAACTTTTTGAATATGGAGTTATAGGCATTTTGCAATGTTATCGAAACTTTCAGTTGATTGACTCAGACAGCGTTAGGTTTCTTAGAACTCATGTGCTTTCTTGAAACTTCATTATTTCGTTACATTAATTTATACTTCCACATAGTCCACATTACAAAAGTGGCAATCAGTGATAAACTGGAAACATTTCCATATGTCATCCTATTTGAAGTTGGTCGACTATAAATATTTGGTTCAAGGTAAAATGACGTTCGACAATGCACGTAATGCATTAATTTAGATTAGCGTATTAAATACCGCTCCTCTTTGGCTCCTATATAGACTTAATACTATCTCTGACTTCTCAGAATGTTTTTTATTATGTTTAGAAATTGAAATTAAAGGTCGAACACAAGAGTGGCGACATGAATATCAAATTCGGTAAGTCTACCAGTCTTCAATGTAGCCAGAATAATAAACACAATATAGCACATAGTTTGCATCATAAAATGCGTTGAACGCAATGTCTTTTGCACCTTTTTAAATGAAATTGAAATGAAACATTAATAACTGGATAAAAAAAAGATTTCAATGAAGAGTTAATGAAAGCAATATGTGTTTTAGTATACATGTACATGTATGTCCTTATACCTGTAGAGGATAGCAGAGCATATAGTCTAATGTACATGTATGTAAAAGAAAACAACAGCAATGCATGGTGCATCATTTAAAAGCATTGGTGCTCATAATGACCACATTAATTATTAAATAAACAAAAATATTTTTGCTAAATTTGGGGACATTTTAATTCTTGGAAATGTAACAGATGTAATAAGTAACTAATTCTGGTATGAATTCATCAAGCAGTTTTATGTAAAACTTTATTTGTTTAGGTTCAAAAAGGGTAATTCTATATTAAACAAGACGTGAATAACAGCTATATACCCAAATATAGAAAAATCTGTCTACAAGCATCCTGTGTAAAAGAATATATTCTAAATGAATAAAATGTGCAGATCCAGTCATGGGGGATCCACGTCGGCTGATGAACTTGTCTGAAAGTATATCCTATCCAAAGAATATTTTTCACTGCATGGTCCAAAGAGTATGCTTATTATACAGGCTCTATTAATGTATTATATAATCATTCAATAGTTAGCCATGCTACATGTATATTTCATCCATCTCTTAGAACCAGTTGTTACCATTTTTTTTTTTTAAAAATTACACTACATTGGTTAACTATATTTAGGCATTGTAAAAAAAACCCATCTATTTTATACATGCAATAATCATGGCCAAAATTTGGACCAAAATGAGGAGGATGAAAATAAAACGACGTTTACATAAAGATATATTCTATAGTAAAATTAAATCGAGTCTTTCCTTATAGGCGCTAGACATCAATTATATACAACTCATGCACGTATATACAATAATGCATTTTCAGCCGCCATTATAAATTTTAAAAAGAGCATCTTGAACATTTATTGTCCAATTAATGGTATAAAGACGTATAGTAAAATAAGGACTATCAAATTGATGAATGCGATTATGTTACAAATGGACATTTATAGCATTTTCGCAGGCTGGTTCCACTGCATTTAAATTCCCATTACGGGAATGACTTGAGAATTAAATTTTCTTCACTTAACGTGACGCGTGCCACCGAAGAAATTGCTGTTGATAACGTTTAATTGCTCGCGCCACAATAACAGTCTTAATAGCTTGATTTATTTCAAGCTAATCTCCACAATATAAGCAGAAATACATAACTTCCTCGTCGCGCTAATTTCTAAGTAACGAGAGACGAGTTCTAGGACAATCACATTGGCAGTTTAAAGAACTGTATTACGCAACTTCATGCGCGCATCCGTCACTGGCTAACGTCTTATTGGTAGATGTTTAGACCGCGCGAAATTTTGACCATCCTGTATCCGCCATTATAGAAATCAAAGAGATCGCTGCATGAATTGAGTAGGAACCGGTTTACACCAGGGTCGCAAATTTGTCGTCAGTCTTGCTTGATCATGACGACAAAATGACGGCAAAACGTGATGTGTATATACACGAGGATTTAAATTGACACCTCACTTGCGTACTGAATAGTTACATTCAAATATATAGGTGGCTGCCAGCTTCTACATGTATATAGTCAGGAGGAAATGTCATTTCTGCATGTGACATTCCTGCTGCTTATATAAGATGCTGTCCAGTCACCAATGCGACATGTGTTCGTCTTTCAGACTATTTCTACATGTATACATTGCCCATGCATATTAAATACATCGCCCGTAGCATATCTACATTATTAAGGGAATGTTTCTTAATGGCATTAGCAATTGGCCCAACTGCATGCATAACCTATAACCAGACCTAGTAACCTAGGACAGGGTTCGGCAACCTACGGTTCGCGAGCCGCATGCGGCTCTTTCGATGTCAAGTTGTGTATACAGTGAAACCTCCGAACAGCGGTCACCTATGGGACCGTGAAAAAGTGGCCGCCCTTCGGAGGTGGCTGCTG
>JAQGCC010004160.1:0-13680 GCA_034698905.1 Xestoiulus laeticollis | reverse complement strand
ATTCGTTTTGGGCGAGCAGAAATGCCCCAATCAAGTCGCAGCTTATATAGTGAGCTTAGCACAGTGCCATCAATGCTGGTTTATAGGCTCATTCTATTAGCAGTGCACCCCTGGTGGTCATTTTGGCAACGCATTGAGCATTTCATGCTTTGAACCAAAGGTGTCTGAACTAAAGATGTCTGCATGTATACTATATATGCACCCCTGGTCGAAATAAATATACTGATATCAATAAAATCTTACTGTTATCAGTAAATTCTATACTACATATACATACACTGTATATTAGTATACCCAAACTGATAGGATGTACACCTTAGTGACATATCAGTAGTCAATGTTTAACTGATGCCAGTAGGCCTAAATCCAATACCAATATCAGTGCAAATTATACATGTAGTTGCATTATTATAATGGAAACTGATTTCAAATTTACATCAGTTAATGTACTTGTTGTAAGGTTTTAAGTTCACAATATTAAACATATACAATTCTTGTCAAAATCTTAAGTGTACTTGGTATTCTTTATATGAATAAGTATATACTAAGTTGTCCAAAAAAGTGCACTTATTATACTAACTGAAAATCAAGTACACTTTTCCTAATATACTTTCTGTAACGTGTACTTAGAAGTATAATATAAGTATAATAAGTTGTTTAAAAAAGTGCACTTGGTATACTAACTGAAAATCAAGTACACTTTTCCTAATATACTTTACTGTAAAGTGTACTTAGAAGCATAATAAGTTGTTCAAAAAAGTGCACTTAGTATACTTTACCAAGTATACTTTCATTTTGACTATAGAGTTCAAGTCATTTACAAATTACATATTATTGATGAGTAGGTTACATATACTGATAACATGCTGATGTCAATATGGTATATAATAACATCAGTATAATATCATACCGATACCAGTGCCCCAATTATCAGTATAAAAACTTAATGTTATCAGTAAATTTATTTCGCAATTGAGCGAGTATGGGTCGAATCAAATGTTTTAATTTGTTTAAAATATTATGCTATTAATGCTAAAAAAATGCTATCTACCCTATGAAAATACATGTGTGTGAAAATGCAGTGAAAGTCACACGTACAACTTGTACAAGCACTTTTCCTCTTATTAGGGAAATAAATTTCCCACTGCACTTTTAATTCTTGGTCCGTAAAGTGCAGTCAAGTTTTCTGGCTTGAAATTAAAATGAGATGCAATGCTCGCTGGAAGATTATGCTACATAAAGAAGCGAAAAGGCATCTACCTTGTCATATAACTAAGGATTTGCAATTCTCGGAAAAATGCGCTTTGCAGCTATTTTTTTTGGATGCCTCCTCCTCTAAAGCTTAAATCCCCGGAACGGGATGACTTGTTGATGGGCAATGTGATAATGAATTTCCCTGCCAGGAATTTTCATAAGCGTGACTTGAAATGGCAATAAAGTACCAGTGGTGAGACTGCATGTGGGATATGCTTTGCTTCGTTGCTGACATGCTTTTTTTTTACTCTTCCTTATATGTTGGAGGAAGTCTACATGTTTTGGATCCACATTTTGAGAGGCGGTTATACGAGGTGTTTCATGAGCAAACGTACATGTATACATGCATAATAAATTTCTGCTTGCTCAACAGTATATTAAAGCTTGTCTGACATGTGAGCATGAACTTGGAAGTGACGAGTAATTCAAAGGGTGTATTGTCCTGAAATCTTTTAAACTTTTTTTTTACTCCTCTTCTTGGCTATACTTATTTTTGGCTCCTCGACAGCATACACTTATCAAGATTTCTGAAAAACGAGAACATTTTCTTAAAAACTTTGCAATTTCTGCCACCTTTGATGGATTTCTCAGTGTTATAGTGTTACATTCCAAACATCGATGGATTAAAATTTAATCCAAATCTAACCCAATGCTGAGTGCTATATATGGACGTACCAACATTGGGTGAACTTGGGTTGAAAGTTTAACCTAATGTTGGATTAAAGTTACTCAATGTTGGGTCACAGTTACCAACAAAGGTTTCGGTTAAAACATACCCAGAATTGGGTAAATGTGAGATTTGTGCCATTGATCAACTCATAATTTGGTAACTGAATTTTTTATACCCAACCTCGTGTATGCCTACAAGTTTTATATATTTTCTCAAAGTGATCACGCTTTGCATAAATTTTAATTTAATATTGCACAACACCAAAAAATAATAATTTTGGTATTGACAAATGTAACGTGACCTTAAGAAAAATGTCTGTTGTATTGTAATCTTTCAAATTTTAAGGTTTACCTGAATTTCTGGAAATCTTTGGGTTACCTATATATATTTAAAGCTTATTGTGGTTAATTGGTCTAACGAGCTTACTGAACACGGATATAAATTGGTAAATTGTTTGGCAAATCCTCGTCCATTCTTCCGTTGTATACCACTGTAATATGGTGGCAGATATTGCTTGTCGGTTGACCTATATATTTTAATGCGATTGGAATGAAAATCGATTTCCGGTAAATGCAGGCAACCTTCTTGAGTTAATGCAAGGAGATGTAAAGTTTACATGCAAACCTTAATTGCAATTGGAGCCCTCAGACTGGAAAGTCAAGTAATTGCCAAGTACAATTAGTGTCGGCGAAGATGTAGCCAGCTTTAATTGCATGATAATGTCAATGTTTTCTTCATCCTGATCCAATTTTATGCACAATTAACATGGAGGACTCGTGCCTAGTGGATTACGACCAAAAAGGTATACTGTATAGTGGGGTACGGCTATATACTTTGCTCGCTTTGCCTCATTGGGCTTGCCTGCAAATGGGATTTGATAGAAGAGTGATAGTGACAAATTAAGGGATCCATGAGCTGTTTTTTTTTACATACCATCATGCGCTCTAAATAACAGGGGCATGGTATTCGGTTAGGACATGTAGTTGTGGATGTTAGGACTCGTATTTCAACTCATGTAAAATAGTGCAATTTGAAACTGTGAGGCCATTGATTTTAGAAATAATTTGCAATTTGAAACATGCTGTCTTGAATCATGTTCAAATCTAACTTTAATATAATGCTTAAACTGAAGCTATGCAGTGAAGCATTACAATATCTGAATATAGTGAATAAAAGTAGCCTATATAGATGATTTTTCCCACATTGTTTTAAATTTTCTGGTTGGCTACAGACTACCATCACGTCACATGATCTCATGTGATATTACATACTCATGTGACGTGATACAAAATGTATTATTTAGATTTGCTTAGAATGGTCTGATGATGGTTAACGTTATGTACCTGGCTCACACTATGCACGTTTTGCTCTTCACATCACAAATCTGGCCCTCACGTGCTGACACGTTTTTGTTTAATGGCTTCTGCAAATTCTGTGACATCACGCCCTCACGTGTCATACGCGTTCAAGTATATATATATGTTCCTGAATAGGCATTGCAAATATTACTACATTGTACATGTGTGTGATATACATTGGTGTATCATGAATTTCATTAAGACCTTGTTATTGTAAAATATAACAAAAAATGCCATATTCTGTCAAACAGTATTCGTATTTTTATAGAAACATGCATTGTTTTAGGCTCGTTTTTTGTCATTTGTCCAAAGAGCATGCACCCATGGTGGATTTCTCCGGCATCTCTCCCCCACCCCTGACCCCTCATCCCCATTGAAGTCCTTCGAAAGTGCGGATCGATGGGTAATGCCCTAATGCACTATATGCAGCTTTGTTTATGTCCCCATCGTCTCCATCGCGAAATATAAATACATATAGGTGGCCTTCTCCCATTTCTCATGTCGCCTTCAAATGCTCGTTATCTGTCGTTAGGTGTTAGATGGATGGGAGTGTTTTATATATGGGAAAAGGGAAGATTTGGGAAGATTCAGTTAGCTCTAGCTCTCAGCTACTCTAATATATGCACGTGCAGTGTGTGGTGTTAGGCAATCACGATAATTGTGCGCAATTCAATTTTATGTCATAAAGCTTTTAAGCTTTTGGTGTCAATTTCGACTGAAGAGATGCATCGCCAAATCCGAATGAGGGAAACGTGTTTTAAGCGAATGACTACAAAGTAGTTGGTCGCTTAAAAAAAAACACACACACTGAATTTGAGAAATGAGTGAAAAAAATGCTCACATCCACAAAAAGCCAAGCAAACTTTCTAATTCTGTAATTAAACTTGTTTTGCGGTTTTATCCGGCTGCTTTTTCCCTTTTCAACGTATATATATTGCTTTCATTTTGTATTCATTCGCCATTTCCCCCTAGGGGAATTCATATTGCTATCTCTTGTTGGTCTATAAATACTTCGCCAAATTACCTACAAAATAGGTGTTTCGATTCCAATTACTCCACTCCGAGATGTGTTAATTATCCCGTATAAAGTATACGTGAATGCAGTTTGAATTTCAATTATTTCTTATACAGAATTAGACTTTTAACATGTTGAAAAACGTGGATAATTTCAAAATTACCACCTTTATATCTTACTGGAATGAAGTATTTTCATATTTTTTTTTAGATGAAATTTTATTACAAAATTATATAGTTGCTGTGATTTAAGCACGTGTATATTCAGTTAATTGGCTCTTTGGGAAGGGATCCTTGAAATCCTTGAAATAGTCTTGAATTTTACCGTTATTTTCACTTTATATGACACTGGAATGAAGTATTTTCATAATTTTATAGATGCAATTTAATTAAAATATCGAATGTTGCTCCAATTTAAGCACAATCGTGTATATTGGGTTTGCTATTTGGGGGGTCCATGAAATCCTTGAAATCTTTGAAATAGTCTTGAATTTTACCGTTATTTTCTCTTTATATATATCTCTGGAATGAAGTATTTTCATATTTACATACATGTAGATGCTATTTAATTAAAAAATTATATTAATGTTGCTCCAATTTAAGCACACTCGTATATTGATTTGGCTATTCGGGGAGGGGGGAGCCCTTGAAATCCTTGAAATAGATTTGAATTTTTTCGCTATATTTCTGTTATTGCTGAGAGCAGATGCTATTAACCTTAGCTGTAGTTTTCACATGGTATAATTTTTCAAATTAAATACTTGAGTTTACAGTTGATCATCTAGGACTGCACAGGATATTGGGAATATTTTTCCAGAAAGCTAGGGGCTTGTGTTATATCACTCACTGTCCAGCATCGAATTCCCAGGGTCTAAAAATGGGCGTAACTGCAGAGAAAAAGCTTACCAAATTATATGTCCTTGCTATCAGGAATCTAGGCATACCTCCGACCCCCAAAAAGCGTGATGAATCGCATTTGTCGCTGGCAACATGCATCTCCACCATGCAGGTGACTTCTGTGAGGCCAAGCCACCTGTTTATCTCGTTATCGTAACGAGTGGTCAACAGAGGACGAATGTCCGAGACGACATGCCTGACATTCTTGAGGACATGTTGAATCACGTGTCAAAAGTCGTGTTGCGAGCATCCCCTACGGGGCATGCGCAGTTTGGGAGGGGGAGGCTGGTGCACTCCAGGGCCTAACTAATGGTACGTCAACATGGCGAATAAGTTATTCGGGTGTTTTCTTCCAATATATACCATTGTTGGGACAAGTTTTCTTCCTAAAACCGTTTATCACCATGTCGCATTTTTCGAATTGTTTTCCCATAAACTAAATCCAGTTTATGACTAAAACCACCAACTATAGTTGCATGCGGAGGACGATGAAGATTTCAGAGACCATATACCTTTTGATGGAACCTTTCGTATACTGTATATACTGTACACCAGACCTTCCGCTTGATTTAAGCCATCTCTTGAGACCTATAGACTAAGAATTGGGGCAAATTTATGCGTCTAGCCACGTGATGTGCAGGGGTAAAAACTGGAAACCACATCGTAAATTTTCATCCATGGATTATTTTCATACTTTCGGATTGTCCATTAATTTCAACGTATACCTTGGTTTATAGTTCGGGATTCTCGAGTTATTCTCAAAAAATAGTTTCAGACACACACGAAATACAATCTGGTAATATTTAACCCAAATTTAACCCAAAGCTGAGCGCTATATGTGGACATACCAACATTGGGTGGACGTTGGGTTAAGTTTAAGTTTAACCAAATACAATTAATGTATAGCAATTTACTTAATTTTAAGGGTTACAGCAGAAATTTAACCCAAAACTAAGTTACCCAACAAAATGGGCTACCAACTTGTGTGTAGTAGAGGTGTAGACAAGGGGAGGGGGCTTTGTGGGTCTGAACACCATATAGACATCACACGCTGGTCCTTGAGATTTTTGCTTTGGTGAATTTCTATGCATTTTTTCCATAAATCATGCAAAGTACTTGAAAAGTGATATTATCCATTAGGTCCATCATTCCATGAATTCATTGTATGATGGGTATGATCTTGCTCGTGAACTAATAAAACCGTATAATAAGCAAGTAATTCTGCTTCAGAACATCTCCAGAATTTCTATTTTCAAGAAATGTGTACTATACTCACATGCATGAGTGAATTTAATATCGGATGCGTTCAAAATATGTGGCCGAGAGATTATTTGTGTACATGTAGTTGATCCCATGGAGCGACATTTCGGCTCGGTCATTCGGAGCGTGTGGTCACTCTCTAAGGGCATTGGACCTAGCTTCTACATCCCATGGTGGGCTTTAAAGCATGCAGATATCCTACGGTTTGGGTGGCACGATTAAAAAGCTGGCGATTAGTGCTAATATTTCGTTTTCTATACTCGCATGCATATAGTTCATTTTGTTATGAAGCAATTTATCATATGGGAGGGCTTAATGAAAGTGAAACTGTTTACGGAGAACCCCTCGCAACAATGGGAATTTGACTGTAATCGCTTTGTCTCTAGTAATGCCGGTCTAAATCTTTCATAATTAAGCATTAGCGAACAACGTGGACTGGGCCAGAAGCTTAGGGCGGATTATAGGGCCCCGAATGGATCCATTCATCTTTTGTTGGGGGGTCTGGCTCATTTTACTATAGCTTCCTATTTTGCGAGGAGATGTTATACGAAATGTGCGTGGAGTTAGTTTTAAACGTTCATATTTTTGCATCTGTTTATAGTAAGGCTAAACTGAGCCATGCATGTTGAAATATGCATTAAGATAATGGAGGAGCTGGCGAAGTAGGCCCTAAGTGCATGCGATGCAGAAATGAGAGTTTTAAGACAATATCAATAAGTCTTTATAAAAACCCTCCAAGAATCCAAATGAGAGGAATGGAGACTATTTCCTAATTCCCTGATGGGTTTACGGGATTAAATTGTCGAAGATGGAAATAGGGAAAATGTCGACTATGCTAATGATGTGTTCAGCGTACAGGGTGGCTCGCAAATGCAATGCGCGTGCTTTCTAGTTCAATTATTAATGTCCGAAAATGTCAAAATCAATTTTATCTATAGCTCGTGGTTATCAGTGAAGAATTTCCTATGGTTTTTTTTTGTTGGGAAGATTAAACTTATGTAACTTGAAACTACATTATTTATATGGAAAAAATGTTGAAGAATAGGCATTTGAAATACACTGTAATACACTGCAAATCAAAACATCTTTAAAAAAAGAGTGTAAAGTGTTAAATATGTTTTGTAATAAAGATATGTATATGTAATATGAAAAAAAAATTAATTAAGATGTCCACGAAATAAAATAAAAGGATGTCACTTTTTATCTTAAAATAAATTAATTTATTGATAAGCTAGAAATGCAATTTATAATGGATGTATACATGTCTATTATGTGTATATAATTGATTAGCCTTTTATTTTAAAGAAAATTACAATATTCAAAAAAGTTCGCACCAAATCAATGCAAAATCAAATATACAGGGTGGGCCAATGAAATGTAAGCCAACTTTATTAAATATAATAAAATGATTATTTGTTAATGAAGTTTCCCTTATTCAATTTGTTCAAAAGTTAACACTTTTTACCAATTCGAAAGTAACGAAAACTGCAATATTTGTACAAATTTTCATTAATAAATAACCATTTAATGATTTTTATAAAGTTGGCTTACTTTTTATTGCCTCCCCCTACCCTGTATATTAACATCTATAGGTCACTCTGATGGACAATTATAGTTCAAGAAACACGCCCAAGTGCATGTGGTCTAATTTCCACATTACCCATTGCAAAACATAAAATTAAATTGTGCTTTCTCTTTAATGATAATTGTGTTTTTAAAAAAAATGTAATTTCACCGCGTGTGATTTCATCCAATTTATGGTTTTAGTTTTGGGAGCGTTTTTATTGGCGTAAATTGACGTAAATTTTCTTATTTGTATTCGAGCCTTGCGTTTCATTAATGGTAATGATATAATTCATTTAGGCATTGTAGGCTCGTTTTCTGATAAATGTTCGCTGGGTTAAATACGTGCGGACCCTGGAATAAATGAATTATTGGTTTGTTTTCCGATTAAATGAATCCGTTTCTGGTAAAACGCATACATGCAGTTAATTGCATGCCCTGTATATATTTTTCTCCTAATATATATCACTTCTGCCATGGCGCTCTATATATATACATGTATACACCAAAGCACTGCTGATTGAAGTCGGCTTTTTTAATTACTTTTAGTCGATACACGCTTATTGCACACCCTTATTTCATTTCTGACAACTTTTCTATTTATTGATTTTTGCCTTACACCATTCCTAGTACTGTATTTTCATTTTGTATATATACATTTCTTGGGATTTATAGTTGCTACTGACGTGTCATCGAATTGCTAACGTGGGTGTTTCCCATATACTTTACTATTTTGCACTTTGCTGGCTGCTTGAAAAACCAATATATTTTGGTACCTATATTATTGCTAAATAGATTTAGCTTAAATTATGCTGACAAGAATTATTGTATTTTGGGCGTTAACTAGATCGTCATAATTGGTATGTAACTTCTACGAAATGCATTTCAGGGACCTTTTGAATAGAGTTATATGGGATTTTTTATTCAAACCTATATTTTGTTACAAATTAAACGAATTATTAACACTACATTTTGATTGGATGTATTTTAAACTCACTAAAAATCACAAAAATAGCATCATTTTCTGTCCATTATTGAATTTTAATACAGTTTGTACAAACTGCTTGAAAACTATAAAAAAATATGTATACGATGCAATTAGAAAAACATTAAAATTCATTAATTTGTAGATTAGACAGCTGCTTTATTGTGCATTTGACATATTTCTTTTTAATGCAATTACATATCTGTATTTGGTATACGTTTTTTTTTGTAAGTTACATGATTTGGCTGTTTTCGTGCTGCTTTTTATTCACATTTGGAGAGCATTTCTTAGAAAACAATGCAAAAATATTCACTCTTTTGTTATATAAGTTTTTCATTGCCATTTCTATAACACATGTGCTCCCATAAATGGCATTTAAACCCATGGAGACACAGGCGGAGATGGCGGATATTTTTTCACTGTAATAAACTCCGAAATGATGTTTCCTGCAGTTTAACAATTTGCAATTGTAACCTAGTGGTTTCTTTTTATCTGTTTGTTATTGGGTTTTATTTCCACATGTTATGTTCATGAAAATTTACGAGGCTTTATACCCAATCTAAACTATATACACACTACTCTGTAAATAGAATTTATATGGAATATGTATATTTTATATCATTCTGGGATCACAACATAATATCAACACCTTTTATCTACATTTGTGAACTCACATTGCTAGACTATATATATGCACTCATTCCGATAATATGACAAATTAATTTGTTATTTAAAGTACATGTTTTAATTTTCTTGCTTTTACCCAAATATTTTTTTTTTTTATTTTACCATGTGTAAACATATGTGTATACTTTGCCAAGTATACTCGTATATATTTATTTTGACATGGTTGCCATTTCTGAGACCTGAAATTATATTTAGTCCACATACACTCGTATTTTATAAATGTGTAACAATGGACATATTGTATGTTACAAATTGCTGGTTATTATTATAGGCCCTACTCATGTTCAAAAATTCGATGTAAAAGATCCTTACAAACCATATTCCTCCTATAGAAAACCTCTTATCGTGTTTATGCAATATATGTACAGAATGTAATCTGAAATTCTGTATAAAGCCAATATTTAGTCTCTCTCGTTTACTATATGCCTATTACGATACCTCCAAGTCTTATTTAGATAGAAATCTCATTTCAAGAAAATATCCATAATATATTCCGCGTGTCCAGTATCATTGTCAGTCATATATTTGCAGCCGTAGGCCAATGCAATTGCATGTTTCAACTTCCAGGTCCACATTTGCAATTCCGGTCATGTCCTCCTAGATCCCTCCAGTATCAACCTGGATAAAGCCCCTCCACAGGGCTACTTATTCGTGCCAAGTGGACATAGGCTATGGCAATTGCGTGATTTATGGGCCCGGATTTTGATCAAACCTTCCACTGTCTCAATTCTCTGAATTTCTCTGGATGGCTCCTTTTTTATCATTTTTTTTTCTTCTTACTACTACTACTACTATAGCTTCTACATTACTTTTTCCCCTTTCTCTTGCATGTAATTTCAACTGGCCATCCTTTGATGGGGGTTTACGGCAATGGGTAATGAAACTTTATAAGCACATTTCGGAATGGATGGTGGATTTGCTGGCCACTCGTTGTCCAACATCCCCTATGGCGCTAGCAGATAGTGGTGCATGGGGAGAAATGTAGTGCACTTTCATTTGTCTCGAGGATATCCGTACTGGAGTGACCGTGATAAAACTGACCGACTATGGATCTGACCATCCACATGTATATACTGCAAAAGCCTGCAAAAGGGATTTAAACGCCAAATGGGCATTGGCCATGGAGGATGATGGAAAAAAAAATACTACTTTGACCAAAGCTGCAGGGGGAAAAAAGACCACTCGTTATCTCCTTCTTTTTGCTACGTTTCACAGTGGCTATCCCTTCCCCCCCTTTGCAAATAATAAAATTAGGCGATTTGAAAATCTTCCAGCCTAATCTTGTTTCGTTTTTTGTAGCCGGGGTCTAAGGGCCTCGTAAATTTGAATAGATGAGCTAGCCCCCATGGCGTGAAGACCAGTGGTCTTCTCTCTAGGAATGTATTTTTTTTTTATCTCGTCAAACGTAGTCTTTTGTCGGGTGAGTGAGCAAGAGGGGTTGTTGCAAAACGAGGGATTTTAAAAGCCATCTTCCATAACAAGGTTGACCAGGCCTAAATGCTGATAGGTTTTATATACCATCGGCATGCCATGACCAGGCCATGAAAACAAGGAGTGGTTCGTGCAGATTTTCAACGAGGACTGTGGACCCCCTGATGGGAACATGGCAGTTCTTCCTTTCCAGATAGGTCTTCTGACAACTGCCATTTAACCATGGGCGGCGATGTAAAGGATTTTAAGGACGCATAAATGTTGTCCCATTGTCTTTGCTCCAGAGGTTCGCAATCGTTAAGGGTCCGGCAATACTGCATTTTTAACTTTGTCTCCGAGGAACATTGGTTTTTATGGAGTCCCTGCTGGCCCATCACCCCCCATCACTCTTATCTTTGTACCACTATTTAAGTTAACTTTTTTGACTTTTGCATTGTTGTTTTTAACGATTTCCTATATCGAGATCACTGACACTTGTGCGCACGATTTGGCATTATTTTATAACCTTTTAAAATCCCACTCATTAAAATCGCTGGAAATCTAAGATATGGTTTCTGAAATGTAAGATATGGTTCCTGTAAAACTTCACCGGGAATGTCTTAAGTGTGACCATAGTAACACTTAAGATTTAGAGACTTAATGGACACCTCTTCCTATGCAATGTCATTTATGGTTATGCACGAATAGATAGTTTTCCATGACGACATTTATGGTCTTGTTCAGTGCAGTACACTCTGTCTAAAATAATACTCTCGGGGAAAAATATTATTTTAAACAGGTTCTACTGTATAACATTTTCTCCTAGGGCAGAAAACTTCAAGAAACACATATCCCAATTGTGGTTGTCTAACATGTATGCTATTCACTAGTTAACAATTGTTGCTAATTGGCAATACAAAGCCTTCTTGACCATGTTCAACTAATTGAAATATACCTATACACATCTTGTAAAAATGTAGAAAACACTTCAAGGACTAATTTGCAATATTAAATATCTGTAACTTCAACATGATCATGTCGAGCACATTTTTCTTATATCATTAGCATGAAACGATGACCTTAAATTAATTTCTGGTCCTAATACATTGTAAATTTCACTCGTGTGTGCTGGTATAGACCTGTTGTTTTAGCTTTTGCACTTGCTTCAGGACTTTTGATGGAAGAGTCATAACTCAATTGATTTTAGCCGTTGCTGTCGTTTTTATTGCTCAGCACAATGGGGTAATAACGATGACATTTATATCTTTTGACGTTGCATGGCACCTGTAGCACACATCCCCCATGGACATTTGTCAAGGGCTTTTTGTTCAGGTATAACGGGTCAGGTGAAGAGATGAACCTCCCACCCACCCCTTGGACCACGACGAGACTTTACGATACTCTCGTGACATTATTTTCCATCACGACTATATATGGGATTCATGACCTATCCAAGAATCTGGATTTGTGGAGTTTTTGGAAGGTGAATTGGAGGTGAATGATTTTGGTTTTTAAATTGGTGAAAACTTGTATTATTTCTAACTCTACTTTATTAACACCTGACACGAAGAGCAAATATGAGCTACACCAATTTCCGATTTCTTATTTATTTATCGAATTTCACTAAAGTAGAACTTTGGTAATGGCGACTCTGATGTAAGATGATAGGAAAAGTGGCACTGAAATTATGGTAACATCAAACCTCACTATAGATCGCACATTATGTACTCTATACGTATATATATATATATTGGCGAAATAAATGGTCATGGACATCAGGTGGATTCAAAGGTCTCAACTTCTGAGCAATTTTCAAATATCGACTTACAACTGGCGATTGTAGTATCATCTTTAGAGATAATTTGGTCCAATTCACATTGTCAACCTCCCAGGGTGAAGTCAATGGAAGAATGCCCATCAAGGAATAGCACAAAAAAAGCATCATATGCAGGTATCATTAAGCTGTCTACAGACTACCATCACGTCACATGAGCTCAGGTGATATCATATGCGCGCATGCTCATATGCCACAAGATAAAAATGTATAATGTTTTAATAAAAATTAAACATGTGCCATTAGCATGGTCGACATATACAGTATGCACATAGCTGGCTCACGTGTACTGTTATCACATCTTGCTCCTCACATCACAAATCTGGCCCACACGTGCCGTCACGTTTTTATTTTCTACCGCGTCTACAAATTTTGTGACATCACGATCATATATTTCGCGTTCGTGCTATACATTTTTTTTTAAATTTTGGTTTCAGTTGTAAAATTTCATTGTCCTGTCACGTGAGTGGCATTAGTTTGCTTATTGCGCGATATCACGTGGCAGCTCGTGACATTACATAAGCACACGTGACGTGATGGTAGTCTAGCTGTAGCCAGCTTTACTTTTCTCACTAGTCACGTTAGTAATATATGAAAAGTTCGATAATATCATAGTTTTTTTTTCTATAAGGGTACTCAGACAACTGTGCAAGTAAAAATTTTATAATTTGATGAGGTTTGAGCATTGACCTCGTGCATGCGCAGTAGTAAATTTAGGTCATGCTCAAATGCCAATCTGAGTTGAATT
>JAQGCC010004159.1:0-13683 GCA_034698905.1 Xestoiulus laeticollis | reverse complement strand
TTGTATTATAACAAGTAGTTTTTTTAAAAGTATGTTTTAAAATTTGCCCATAGCAAAACATGCAGTTCAGTTCCCCCATAATTGGACAGTATCCAGTTAGTTGACAGCGCAAGTTATAGTGACAAGTTAAATCATTTAATTTCTCGACAGGAACTTTGGCTCCGGTCTTGGATTCCACTTCCCCAGATGCTAATCATAGTATCGATTACATCTTCGCCACATATTGGTTTTTCCCAGCAAAAACGCAGGCTATTCTCCCCGAAGATCGGGATTGCATTCAGTCTGAAATGGCCAAAGAACAACAAAGGTTTAAGCCTGATAGTAAGTCGATTCCATTTTTCGGTTCAGCGAGATCACACTTGCAAACTATACATTTAGTTGGAACTGTTCAACCCCATTTTTATTCAAAATGGCAACTCAAACTTTTCTCAACAAATCAAAGCATCCATCAATGTATTTTTCTGCAATTCCTAGCTAAAAAGAGTAAAACTGGTCCAAAAGATATGCTGCATTATCTGGAAGTGAATTAAGTCATCCTGAAACGTCATAATGTCACTATAGCGCAGGCTATTTGTTATAATTCAATCATGGTCAGAAAACTAATTTTTTATTGTTATTTGGCCCATTAGTTTCTATTGTTGGCAATAGGATCATAAAAAAATTCTATGGTTTTGAATTATTTCAATTTATTGTCCAATGATCCAACCATTGCATATACTAGTGCATTCTATGATCCAGTCAATATACATTCTATGATCCAGTCAATATACATTCTATGATCCAGTCAATATACATTCTATGATCCAGTTAATATACATTCTATGATCCAGTCAATATACATTATATGATCCAGTCAATATGCATTATATGATCCAGTCAATATACATTCTATGATCCAGTCAATATACATTATATGATCCAGTCAATATGCATTATATGTTCCAGTCAATATACATTCTATGATCCAGTCAGTACTAATGCACATATACATGTATATGGTCAACAGAATGATAGAAACCAATAAGACCTTCTTCACACCAACGTTGATGTAGATCAACTGATGTGGATCAAGAAAACTTTTGCGTGTTAATTCACGCCGCAGAACTCAGTTAAACTGGTCACATGACCTAGTATACTGTGCCCTGTATACTATAGGTCATGTGACCAGTTTAACTGAGTTCTGCTGTGTGAATTAACACGCAAAAGTTTTCTTGATCCACATCAGTTCTACATCAACGTTGGTGTGAATCAGGTGTAAGACAAATATAATTTTTCCATTGTTCTATAAGAATAAACCAAAATAGACCAAAAAATAACGTTCTTTTGTGTAGTTGTTTGTAACTGGTCATTTGAACTGAACGAAACACAAGAAAACGACGACATATACAGTATATACATGTACATGTAGACAACATGCTTTGGTCACATCAGATCAAGGAACCAAGTGTTAGACATTAGGATGCCATTTTGAAATAATAGTCAACTTCAATTTTCTTTATAAAGATCGCTACTACGGCATGGATCACGATGCTTACGAGGAAACCATCACCAAGGAATGCGTCACGAAGAATGGCCATAAGTCTGCTCAAAATCGCACGTATGAGAGCCAATCAGAATATGACCCTTTCAACATTCATATGGGCCAAATGACAGTTTATCGTCTCCGGTTGCGGTGTTCGTGTCAAGGCGACATTCGCGTTGAAAAAGCTGGGAAAAAATGTGCCAAAATCCTTCCTTTCGAGAAACAGGGATGGACAAGTTACATGGGAAGTCAAGGAGACAGCCACGCCACTCCAAGACGAAAAACGTAACTGAAAATGTGTGTACAAAAGTTGAGGGGCTATAGTAATGCAGTTTAATTGGCCATCTGCACAGAGAATGACTAAAATACATGTACTGTATGTGCTTCATCGTTATTTATTCATGCAACGCAGTAATGGGGACTTGTACCCAAATAATGAAAGACACCATGACATGTGACAGATGACGTCATAAGTTCTTATCAAGTGAAATACTGTGCACAACAAGGACTTGTGCACAATTGCACATCGATGTTGAAATAAATTGGCCAAGAATGAAGGTAAATAAAAGTTGATAGTGCACAGGACGTCCCATTGCAAAGAATAGGATTGCATGAATTAAAATATATATTTTTATATCACAAATTCTCATTAGCAAAATATAATATCTCATTTCCGTCCTAGGACCTTCAGAAAATTAATAAATAGGAAGCTTTTTTAACAAAACATCTTTTGTAAAGCAAATGCACTGATTTGCTTCTGAAAATATTAATAATAATATAAATATTATTATATCTCATAGAATATTAATATTATTAAACATAATATTATTTCAAAAGAAAAGAATTTAAGTTTTGGTCAACAATGACATATACATTTTCCTTTCATGTTTAAATATAGTTTTTAATTTGAAAATCGCCAAATTGTTTTATTCAGATTTAAACGATGCTTTAAATACCGTAGTAAAAATTTCCTGGAATGGGACACCCTGTGTATAAACATAATAACTCTTCTTTATACTGCTGTCAGCTTATCCTGAACAAAATTATATTCGCTGGATTATGGATTATCTATCTAGCAGTCTTTTATGACTGAATGTACCAAATACCGATTATTTAATTAATCGGTCATTAAACCTACTTTTAATTCGTGATTCTTTTCCTCGCATTTAAATTTAAAACATTTATGACGAAACTCGACTTTTGGTTTCCTGATACGAAAGATTTTCGGAAAGATAATTAATTTTTGCAGACTTGAAGTAATTCAATTAGAAGTATACGACGTCTGATGTAGCCAGAAAATGCTTCTCCAAGTGCATCATGCCATGCTTATATGCTGTATATATATTTATAGTGTATGCAAACACGCGGTGTATGGTGACATTTGTATACAAAATAAAGTTTAAATTTGAATGTAAAGACTTTGCAGCACTGAAATTGCACAACTGGAATTGGACGACTTGTGTGATCACGCTCATGTTTATATTGTGCAAGTTTATAAGGTACTTTCCGGCCATTGTGTGTAAATGCTATTAGACAGCTTTTCATCTTCATAATTTAAATACTTCAAAATAGTGAAAATAGCGGGTTTATTTAATGCAATATGATTTGTAAATACATGTAACGTGTACATATATGTCAAGAAGATATTTCAGGGACACTCAGGATAGTTTGACCATGTAACACTTTTAACGTGTTGGTTAAGTGTATAATATACTGTATGTGTTTGACTCGAGAATATGTGAACATACTTTTTTAATTTAAATATACGTCAAAAATTATTTTCTGAAATTGTTAAAACTCAAGAGTTGAATCAATGTATACTACGATGACTTATATAAGTTTTAGATTTAGAGATTTCCATAATAATCTTTGCTGATTTCCATAGATACCCTTAATTATCATATGGTATACAGTGAAATTCGCTTATAACGATCTTCATTGGACTATAAAATTTAAATCAGATCGTTAGGAAATATACAGCGTACATGTACATGTATATGTAATAACAATAATCACAAGTACACAAAAAAGTTTAACATTTATTTACATGTATTTATTAAATGTTATGGCTGAAAAGAAATCGTACAGAATAGTAATTAATTAAGCGGTTTGGAGCTGGAAATTAAGGAGAAATTTAAAACTTTTGTATAAAAAAGTGAGACCCATATATTTAAAACTTTTTTATAAAAAAAGTGAGACCATTTATTTAAAACTTTAAAAAGTATAAATCTTGTATACCAATATTGAGAAAACAAGTATTCAATAACAAAAATAAATTTTAAAGTTTGTACAGTTTTTAGTTCATGTATTTCTAAATTTCGACACGTAAATAAATACCAGCAGTGAAATATATAAATGTAATTATTAAATTTACCTTCACAAGCATATGGAATTATGCCGTCATGTATGGTGAATTTTGTCATTAAATAATATCATCTGAACCATTTCTGTTATATCATACATTGCCTAATTTGCTTGTTAGCCTCCATGGAGATCAATAACCTTTTCAGTATAGATTTATTACTACATCTTAAATTGGGCAATGCCTCCATTAATAGTAACACTCAATTGATCAAAAAAGGATATTGCATGGATGGCCACCGGAAAACTTCACAACTATGGTCTTCCATTCAGCAGCACAGGTAAATCCTTTTCAATGTGAAATCGGGATGATCGTTATCTCTTCGTCACCTTTCAGGTGTATCGATTTAAACTCGTTTCACCTTTTTTTTTTCATGGATTTCTGCATTTGCCGTCGAATCAAGATGCTATCAGTAAAGGACCCTATGTGTTGCCAATTGTCCTTCAAACGTGCTGCGTTTTGGAACACTTTGTCAAGCTTTGTTTTCCACGCATGATTTTACATAGCCGGGAAATTGTCAAACTCGCTTTTTTGTTCGATTGAGTTTGAATTAACAAACTTTGCAAATTGGGTTAACGGGTCGAAATGCTTTTTTTTTAACAACAACCTGAATATGTCGGACAAATGGCACGAGTGGTTGAATCCTTATTTCCCCCAATCGCTGGCCATACGTGGTGCCTACCCCTCTCTATTTTTTCCTACTTAATCTACCTCCGGGACATCTTTTCAATGGTGCAGACCTTAGTTTATATATTGAACGTGCCAGATTTGGGTGGACCAGTTCGGAGCGCGTGTCACATAGACAAACAGTAAGGACAACATCACGTGGCCGGTTTGGAGCAGAGGAATCAACTTATTGGAAGTGATTGCCAATCTTTCGAAGATTACAAGCAGTAATAAGTCGTGAAGATCTCTGAAGAATCTTGCGAGGTTTTTCGCAAGCCGTTGTCATGACAACGACCTTTGGCCTGCTGCTCGCCTCGGCGATGTGCACATTGGTCTTGCCCGGTGCTGCTCAGGATGCGGAAAAATACAGTGAGTACTGATCTCGATTGTTATGAAATTCATATGTGTTTTATTAATTAATATCTTTATCGAAACGGACAATTTTAAAAAATGATCATGCGAAAGCGTTTGATCGTTTGTCAAATTTTTACCTTAAAGCTTTACTGAGCAATAATACTTGATCCCTCGAAATTTGGAATGGTAAATTTAGGTATAACGAGTACAGACTTAAAAACTAAACTTGTTAACTTTAACCAACGAACAAGTGTTGCAGTTGCGATAAAGATATTTAAAATCAGAATATTTAGCCGGGCTTAACAAGACATTATCGTATAATTATCTAACATGAAAACACTTCGTGTCATAATCTTTACATAATGGTACTCAGATGTTGTAATTTTTATATCACTAGTTTGTTAATTTAATGCCGAGATAATTTGAATCATGCATATTTTGATATTTAGTATATGCGTAATTTGATAAATAAACATTTAAACGAAAACAAATAAATGTTTGGTAATAAATAAATATTCAAAATAATACAAGCCACAACAATAAGACGCATCATAACATAACATGAAACAAGTCACAACTGCAATTATCAAATCTGCAATTAAGCATTTTGATTTTATGATGACTATGGAAAGAGCTTGATTTGCATGCTTGTATACCTCGAGTAATTGTAAAACTTGCCATAACCGAGTACAATAGTAATGTAATACTGTTTGTTAAATTAACATAAGATGGCATTATGTGGCGCTTTTACCCCAACCGCCAAACTTCTTCCTACAATTGTACATGCATTTAGCCAAGTCAATGAAAATAAACAATTAATGATATGCATACTGGAACTGGACAGAAAACAAATAAAGGAAAATGTAATACGACATTGCACATACTTACCATGACTAAGTTTTTATTGGACGACTCTGAAAGTACCGCCGCTACAAAATCGTTGTTTATTAAAATGACTCTGTCAAAATATGGGTATTATAGGGAACGTTTTGAAGAAAAAAAAATACCAGACTTGCATGCGCTGAATTCGCCCTTGGCCTTTATTTTTATTTTGATTCTAAAATGAATGACCTAGCTAGATAGGAAGACAAGTTTATTCACCTCCCTTTTAGAGGAATGACGTTGCCACTGATTTTCCCTCATTTTAGAAGCGCACTGTGGCTAGGTAAAATACTGCAAAAATGCCAATGCCAAATGTTAACAAGAACTCGAGGCTGTCAACTCGAGCTGTCAATAGGCATGCCCTTATATGACATGAGCTGCTCAAATCACCCGGAAGCGTGGATTTTCTCAAAAATAGGTTAATAGCTTTCGGACATGGGGTCCGTTGTCAATGCAAATGAATGTTTTTGCACACAATGCATTTCTGATCACAGTTTTTGCTTTTTAAGCACCTAAATGAACAGGCGAGAGTGGTTGGGAGTGGACAGTCGCGAAAGGAATACATGTTTTCTTCGAAGCTTTCACTTTTCCACATTATAATTTCTCCTGGGGTTATTGACAAGCTCGTAAAAAACCCAGAAACAATAAAAATGATTTGGTTTTACAAACAAATTATCTGAAAAGACAAACAGTGTATATACAATTTATAAATGTAATCATAAATATTGAAACACTGCTATATTTATCAATCACGTATGAAAACTATCTGGTAATACCTGTAGCAACAACTGTAAAGCATGATATCTTCTTGCCATTTTATTTTCATGTATACTATGTATACAAATTTTTTAACATTGTAAGTAGTGATAACATTTTAAACAATTTTCCAAATTTAGCTTGTATTTCTTTGTTCTCTTAGCGTCATCTTAACAGTAATCCAAACATTACAACTATTTAGAACTTTACATTCAGCGAGATTTACTTTACCTTTAATTTCATTTAAAAAATCAACTGTTTGGTTGAATTTTGCAACGTATCTAAACTAACTTTATTTTAAGTTTTATAATAATTACATTAATCTCTAATAGTTGTGACAGAGCCAACTTGTGGATTTGCTAAATCCCCACGAATTGTTGGAGGATTGGATGCCTCCCCTGGAGAGTTTCCTTGGATGGTAAGTCAACAAAAATATTACAATATATATTTGATTTTAAATAGGCGATTTTCATTGCTTTGTGAATGAAGCGGTTTTGTAAAATTCGTTTCATGAATTTTAATAATATTATATTAAAACCTAGAAGCCATATTTAATTTACATTGAAAATTAATTCATATTCATATAATAATTTTCGAAGCCATCTTTGAAACCACTCATTTATTTTGATTTATTTAATTTTTTTGTATTTCATTTTTCAATCCACATTGCAACAGCACTTTACTTTTTCTAGATATAGGTATACACGGGCTAAGGCTACACATGTTTTTTCAGTTTCATTTGTAATCTGAGTAACCTTATTCATATTGAATTTACAGAATAATATATAGTATATAGTTTGCACTGGTCAAACAATATTATTTATTGTACTGTATATACTGTCATACATGTCATCAAAAATAGTTTTTCGAAAAATATTTCTGAATAAACAGAAGTTATATTAAGCTTATGGCTGGATGCTCACTCATAGTCCATGTTAATTTGCATGCTGCAGAAAGTTTTGTATTCATCAAAATTTTTTCAAATAATGCATTATGAATTAAAATTTTTAGCTTAGAAAATATTCATGCAATTTTTGGTATAATTGTCAAGCTGATTTCTTTTTTGAATATAAGGTTTCACTTTTGCTAAATGGGAACCATTACTGCGGAGGAGTGCTGATCTATCAACATTGGATTTTGACAGCAGCACACTGTGTCTACAGGTATACTAAAATCTCTAAAGAATAGATAATTATACATTTGTGCATGTTTTCAACTTACACAATCAACACAATTGATGAGGAATTGCAATGCTAAGATTATTTTTTTTCAAAACCGTTAACAGAGTACATTGTAGACCATAATATTATAGTATTAATATTTTTGAAGGCATAACAAGAATACGTTGAAGGTCCGAGTAGGTGAATACAAATTGAGCGAAAAAACTGAGCAGGAAAAAGAAATCGCCATTGACAAGATCATCATGCATCCAAATTTTGTATTGGCTCGATATTTCAATGATTTGGCCCTATTACGCCTGGCGGAAGATGTTACTTGGGATGAAATCAAGCAACCTATATGCCTTCCTTTGTCTTCAAATAAAACCTACGAAGGTGAGGAAGTAACCGTAGCCGGTTGGGGCTGGTCAGCAGAACCAGAGAAAGGTAAGAAAACGTATTTTTCACTTAAAACAACAAATCTAAAACACATATGCCTGCCCTAAACCAGCAATTTCATGATTTAACTAATTACCTAGTCCATGCAGAATTTGTTTTTCATCGAATGAAATAGTTTGTTTGCAAGGGTTAGTTTTTCATATACAACTTTACAATTACTTTAGGCATTCTTTTTAAAACAAAAAGAAATAAACTTCCACCTGATTCACACCAACGTTGATGTAGATCAACTGATGTGGATCAAGAAAACTTTTGCGTGTTAATTCACACCGCAGAACTCAGTTAACCTGGTCATATGACCTAGTATACTGTGCCCTGTAATGCGACAAACCAAAATTGCGCTTTTGGATTTTTGTAAAGTTTATTTCCTTTTTTCAAAAAATAACCAGAGAAATTGTAACAAATTTTGCGAAAAACCGTGCCCTGGCAAACAAATCATTTCATGCGATGAAATAGAAATTTTGCAGGTAATTTAATGAGTTGAATCATGAATATGTTCGTAGCTTTTTGCATTACTGATAGACATTTATATTCTTTTATTTGTATTGCAAAACAGAGATGACATAACTTGTTTTCCCCCAAAACATTAATATTAAGAAATAATTTCTCAATTCTTTTTGTAAGCTTTTTTGTGTTGTAATATTGTGTTGACGAAATTTCTTTGTACACTATCTTATTTGTGAAATTTACTGTATATAGTGTTTCTTGAAGTTACTTAATTAAAATGCATACACTGTTATATATACCCGGAGACTTTTTTTCTATGGTTTTTTGGGGGTTTTATTTGTGAGAAAAACCAGGGGTCAACCAAAACTCCTGAGACATATCCAAGGGTCAACCAAAATGAAACGAACGAAGGTGAAAGAATTCTCCGGGTTTATATATCTCTTTTCGCACGGGGGGTCGGAATATATCTGAAAATACATACAAACCTCAGTAGAAATTTTCACTCGTCAGGACTGTGCAGTACAATACTCAGTCCCGAACGAAGCGAGGGACTGAGGTCAAAGTTTCTTCCGAGTGTAAATTCCTACTGAGGTTTGTATTTTCTGATATTAATTCATATACCCCCGTGCGATATATATATACAGCGTAAATACACCCATTTACTTATCATATGATTGAGCGAATGCATGTTTTACAAAGCACTATTTTAAGAAACTAATAATTCGTTTATGTTATAAAGTCTGAAAAATGACTATTTTATTCTATAAAGTCTTTCAACAAAAAAATGACAAGCTTGTTTAGTTCTTACAGTACAGAGTATATTTTAAAAGCAGGATTTATAGGGACAAGAAAAGGAAGATTAACGAATTATAACTTGCAAAAAAATATGTTGTTGCTCATTCGCAGGTGGGACCCGAGCAAACGTTCTTCAAAAGCTTACTATGAAAGTGGTTGATCGTAAAGAATGTCAAGATTGGTACCATCTAGCAGGTAAATTCGTTACTATCAACCCAAATCACATGTGTGCCGGATTTAAAGAGGGATTAAAAGACTCTTGTCACGTAAGTGTGCGTTTGCACGAGTCAAAAAAAAAAAATAATGTGCACATTCCATTTGATGACTGACTGTAACATGTTTTTGTGATTTAGGGTGATTCCGGAGGTCCCTTGATGCAGAAAGATGGGAGTCAATACAGACTAGTGGGCATTGTGTCTGCTGGCATCGGTTGTGCTCGGCCATTGTTACCCGGATTGTATACCCGTGTCGGGGAATATCTTCCGTGGATTGAAGAAAACACCAAAGATTGAAAGAAGAATTTCACCCATTTTGAAGAGAAAAAAAAAACAAGCTTTAAGTCATTTTTCAACACCAAAACACGTTGGTGCAGGGAAGCGAATTTATATTTATGGAATGTATGCTGAAATGCACCATCAAAAAAGTCCAACAATTCCACACAAAAAAACCTTTGTAACTTGTATATTATCGCTCGTGTTTCTCACCTCTGAATTTATGACTCGTAGATATACCTCTTCGTAATTCTTAATATATGCACACATGAACATGGAATATATGAAGGCTAGTCAAGGTAACAATTCAATGTCATATCCCACCAAGACGACCAGTTTTAAGTTGTAACCTTAGTTGACCCATTTTAACATTTACCAGCTAAGCCTGTGCCCTTCTCGAACTTACTAAATGTATTTTTATATCCTAACATTTATCACTGAGGATGACCGGCTATTGGCTCCTAGAAGTTTAAGCGCGAAGAGGAGGCTAATCTGACCTAAAGTGGATTAGAATTCAAGAAGAGTAGATCTCTGAAATTACCTGCTGTGGACCAGCATTTTGAGCAAGACGTGTACAAATATATATATATGCTGTCATGTCTTGTTATGGTATTTGAACTTGTAATTATCCAAACTTTGCATGGGGTGGATGCAGACATTTTAATGGGGTCCATCATCCATTGAAGTCCTATTCAAATAACTGAGATTTTATCAAATACATGTATTACATGCATGTGGGCGAAGTTATTATTTAAAAGAATTAACCCATGCATATTGACTTTTTACAATTTGCCACATTTTCTTGGAAAATGGCATAATGTCCTATAAGGTAAATAAACTTTGCATGCATGGACGATAACTTTTCGCACATTTTTAGCATTCATGCTACAGTTTTTTTAAAAATATTAAGGAAGAATGGCATGCTGTTTTGTAAATTAAGGGCTTATCTCGTTATACTAGAATCTCGTAATTACGTGGAGTAACCCCAATTCTGATTTGACAACAATTTATTTCCTCATTTCATTTGAAAACCTCTCCAAAATTTAAACTATACAGATTGTTAACTAGGTCACTATATGTCAGTTGTATATGAATTCAAATTTCCATTTCTGGATTTATCTAGAAACGTACGTACTAAAATATTTGTATTTATACCTGTGCACATGCATGTATAAGTTTTAAAATATTTTGTCAAAAAATAGTTATTCTACATGTTTAGTTCATCTAGATTGTTTTTGGACCATTTATGTATCCGCTTCCTGTTTTGCTGAACATATACTATAACAAACCAAGTAATGTAGTATAATCTCTTTGCGCACACGCGAAATTATATCGAAATATAGTTTGAATTTACTGAAATACATGTAATTTAATTATAATAGTCCACCGACATTATCAAAGAAAAATGACGGCTAAAAAGTTCTAAACCTATATTATACATCTCTTTGGCAGTAATCCAGGTTTCAAAAGAATCTGAAGTAAAAACCATTATTGTTAGACTCACACTGCAATGACTGCTTGCATGATTACTAAAGATGCATAAAAAATATGAATTTTTTGCTTGTTGTTATCTGAATATAATGTATTAGAGCATTCCTTCATAAACATTTTAATGTCGATTGTGACGCAACATTCAATTTAATCACAAGTACTATGTAGTACTGGCCGATTAAATGAACCATATTTTCCAAGGCAGATTGTATTTTATAAATGTGAAGATACCCGTTCTTGTCGCCATATTTGTAGTATATACTGATATACATTTTGTACAGTAAAACCTTGGAAAGTAATCACCTCGGCATGCATGGTGACCATTTTTCATTATTAAATTCCATTACTAAATTATCTAAATAGTGACCAACTTCTGTGTGCCACCTCTTTCGCATTCTTCCTATTAGCAATATGCCTAATATATATAGTGACCATGCAGTTTAAGTCACAATTTAGACATATATAGCGATAGATATAGAATTCTCCAAAAATTGGCAGGGTAAATAGAAAGGAAATTGACACATCGAATCATGTTGTTGTCTATTTTAGTACTAATATCCAATTCACGCAGCTTACTTCAGTCATTGGAACTTTTAGCTCCAATGGGGTGTCCTTTAGAACCTAGGTTCTCAAACTTTTTTCACCGCGGCACCCTTGTAGGGATAAATAAATGTCGCAGCACCACTTAAAACGGTTCGAATAGCCTATTTAGGAAAAGAAGAAAAACAGTGCAAATTTAATGCTAAAGTGTCTTTAATGCGATGAATGAAACTATTTGGTTGAATTTCCTGGTGTTAATATGTCATAAAAACGAATTCTACAGCTAAATCTTATCGAAAATGAAATATTATTGCGGCACCCAGTTTGAGAACCTAGGCCTTAGAGCAATATGTTCTCAAACTTTTTTAATTGCCACGTTAAAAACATTTTTATATAAAAATGCCAACATAGTTTACTTGAAACTTTACATGTTGGGAGAAGGATAAAAATGTGCGATATATTAAAGCTGCTATATATTATAAAAACTGCAAACAAGTTTCAATTTAGCAAGTACTGTGCCAACAACATGCCTTTCTCTGTATAGTCTAAAAACAGCGTAGAGCATGGCATGGCATTGAAATGATGCATGCTACTCCATGCTCTATACGCTGTTTTTACCCTCAATAGAGCAATATAGTTACTCGAGCTTTAGATGCTCACAACAGCATTCTATTTTTCAAATGCTTTGAATTTTTAGATAAATGTACGTTCCTTTTATCAGCACATTAATAAAACAGTGTTATTTTAATTCTAAATTAACCTTATTTAATCAATATCGTCATAACAATACTATTATTGTTGTAAAGGAGGTGACATAATGTGTTGTTTCTCAAATATGCTAAAGGAGGGCGTGTGGGGCGTTTGTTTCAAAATTTTGGAAGCGTCATTTATGTCATGTGTTCCATGTTGGTTCAATGCTATTTAGCAAATGTACTGTACATTCTTCTTCATTCGTGTTTCTTTGTTATAAAGACAATTTCAGCTGTCGTCGTTAAAATTTTAATGAGACTGTCGTGAATCTTATACATTGACGAGTACAAGTGCAATTTCAGTTTATTTAGTGGTGCGTTAATTATATTAGGCTACTCGTCCGTGTTCATCGAGAATCGGCCCGAGATCGGATCCAACATTAGGCCTAAACCGCCTTTGTTTCATCTCAGGTAAATAATCTAATGAAGTAAAATTATCCAACAATACCATTTTACTAATGTTATTTCTCTCCAATGTTGATTGACTCGTCCAATGGTATAAGTGTCCTGAAAATGCAAGCTGTTAAAAATAGCTGTGTGACGCATACATGTTGGTAGCAATGCCATTGTGCAATTATGTAAAAGGTTTTTAACTAAAAGCAACCATTTCTAAAAAAATAATAAAAATGTTGGGTACATGTATAGCACTGCTTTTCTACAATATGTAGTTCCACTTTACATTATTTTAAACTTTTTGCTAGACAGGCTGAGCCCTGTAAGCATTAGCATTTTGCCTGTAGTTGATGGCCTTCTGCTATAGGCCTACATGTACATAGAAACCTGTGGATAGTGCACACCTTTGGAACCGAACCATAAGGTGCGCTGCTTGGAGGAGGAGTGTTAATTACAGGTTCTGTAAAATTGATCTGAGCCTAAAGGGATTGCTACTTCCTGTAGAGTGCTATATAGAGGGACGCTATTTACAAGTTTTGCTGAAGGGGGAACGAAACACCTTTAATATGGGGAAATCTTAGAACGAATACAGCTCCTGTTTTAATTTAAATTTTTAAGA
>JAQGCC010004158.1:0-13687 GCA_034698905.1 Xestoiulus laeticollis | reverse complement strand
ATAACAAGTAGTTTTTTTAAAAGTATGTTTTAAAATTTCCCCATAGCAAAACATGCAGTTCAGTTCCCCCTTAATTAGTGGTCAAGGGATGAAGCTTCCAACATTGAAAGGATGTTTATAATAATTTATAGTCCTATACATGTACACCAAATACATTTTTTAAAGTTTATAAAAATATATTCTTTATGCATACACGTACTTTGGGTATAACCAAAAAATGAGCTTCATACTTGTGGAAAATGTCACATTTCTAGTCACTCAAATGAGTTGAAATGGAAACAATTTGTCCATTTTAATACCACTGCACAGAAAAGATGTGCAGTAAATCTGCGCAGAAGGCATGCGCAGTAGACCTCAAAAAGGAATGGAGGAGGTCCACGTTACGTGCAGTGCCCCCTTGTGATAAAAAGTTGCAATTTTTGTAGGGGATAGAATAACGATTTAACAAAGAGCCACATCAGAATTAAACCTTATCTAGCGATCTAATTATGATACCAAAATGAAACTTTGGGAAGTTTATGATAATAGTATGAAATAATTTTGTTTTGTTTTTTTCAAAATTTTAAAATAGTAATTTTATGAAATATTAATGAAAAAACCATCTTTATTGCTTGCTACTGCGACTTTCTTTACTCTATAGAAGTTTTGAAATGTTCACACTTGCAAATGCGCTGTATTGTAATGCGGACCTTGCCCATTGAATTTGTTTCAATTATTAGAACTACCTGGT
Source organism: Xestoiulus laeticollis (assembly GCA_034698905.1). Taxonomy (NCBI): domain Eukaryota; kingdom Metazoa; phylum Arthropoda; class Diplopoda; order Julida; family Julidae; genus Xestoiulus; species Xestoiulus laeticollis. Next base: position 12,957 of record JAQGCC010004158.1, on the reverse strand, counting down.
CATAGTACTCTTGAACGCCAGCTAAATTTAAATCATATTTTTGTATTGATTTTGATTGGAGGTATCTCAAATGACAACTGTTGATTTGGTGGGTGGGGAGAGATGCAAATCGTTGACATCCTTTATGGACAGCCCCTTAGCAAAGAAGGGTTGTTTTGGGGGTTTCGTTCCCTCGTGCAATTTCTCTAGGCACGAACTGGGGAAACCCGCGTCGTTCCCCTTTGCCATCTTATTTAGGTCAAGTTTACCTCGCAGATCAATAGTTGCACTCGGTGAAATGAAGGGCGTGCGCTCCCTACAACTCTCATCTTCTCCAGGGCTATTGACGTCAATGCGGGGGAGGCACTGCCGTCATCACATCATTAGCGCACCTGCATGCATACTGCAGCGACTGCCATGCATCGCTTGCTATACTGCCACATCGATCGGGACTTACATAACCATGCTGTCGAGGTGCAACAACCAATCTCTTTGGCGCTTTCAACTGTTTTCCAGAAGCGGTGACCTTGACATCAAGTTTACTTTCTTCAGGCATTTTTGTTAAATCTGTTCTCTTGTCCGAATTCGGCTTACCGTTTTTGAGATGGATGCTCCCCTTGGGAACAGCACTGCCCATGCAAAAATAATGAGCAGAAAAATAGCAGTGTATTTTCTGCAGAATTCTTAAAACAGAATACATGAGATACAACTTACCACCATAATTCTGCAGAATTTCTTGCAGAGATACATGCAGAAATTTACATGATGAAAGGTGTTGCATTTTCCTTTTTTGGAGTTAATTTTCAATATACATTGTACAAATACCATTATGCTATATAAGGTATCATATAAAATGCCATTTGCAGGTTATAAGAATTCATCTAACGATTTTTTTAAATTAATATATTAAGGAATGAATAAATATCGTGATATATATCATTATATATATTGTGATGTAAAGTACGAACCCTGAATTTTATGCACCATGTACATGTGGTTTGGACACATGTTCATGAAACATTTACTCCATATACTAATTGTAACAGCTGAATAATAATTGTAAAATATGTACGATGAATACATGTGAGATATGTTCATTTGCAAATATGCAATGTTTTCCAAGTTTTTTCACTATAATTGAGCTTTTATCTTCTGCTGGCTTCAAATGCTGTTTGCTGTTTATAACTTCCTATAAACTCATTCCAGCAATAGGGCCTACAATATTTTAATGAGATCGAGTAAGGCATGCATGTATGCTACCTATAGTACCTACAGTGGTCATGTACTTGTAGAAGCTTATGTTCTTTAAAGCAATTAAGTAAAATCACGAATCTATAGACGTCAGTATTCGTTGCCTGCATGGACTGATATTTTATTTTTCTAAATGAATCATGTGATCTAATTTCAAAGTGATTCTGACGTTAATCACCGATTGAAATCCCCATAATTGTCATTGAACAAGTATTGATTACCAACTTCAGTTGGCGTCTGCCTAGAGATCACGCCAGATAATTTGAGAATATTAAACCCTCATCAGCTGACCTTATATAGACTGTTTGAAATTGTAGGAGTTTGTAGGAGTGTTCCAAGGACAAGACGCAGATTCGCTTTGACCTCGGAATAAGCCAATTGAGGTCAGGTGGTCAGTGCTCGTCTCCATGCAGCATAGAAGCATCTACAATAAAACCTGATAAAAGTGACCAACTAAAAAAAATGCAAAGTGTGTTCTCTAAACAGAGAAAAATGTTGTTGCCACAGGACTTACGAATTTTTTAATTTTTGCAGCCTAAAAGCTCAGTTTTATACTTTAATCAGTTATCTGTAAAGTTTCAATGAAATTGCTTGTAATTAGGCATTAGGCTTAAAAAATAAAGCAATATGACTCATGTCACTCTCCTTTGAATTTACCCTGTCAATTTCTTGAGAATTGGCCTAATTTCAAACTGAAGCTGGTCAATTTATTAGGTACATGTATATTATCAAAAGAAAAATTGCTATAGAGATGGCACACACTGGTCAATGCACAGAAGATTTTTATAATGGGAATGTACATTTTTTGCATTGAAACCATTTTATGGAAGGTGCATGGTTACCATGAGGAGGTGGTCACTTTCACAGGATTGAAAAATACTCAATCAGTTATTTTTCATTGATTTGATCTACAAAATGTTTCTGCAATTGTATATTTCATATCAATGAAATCCTATTAATTTACAATAGACACAATATAAAAGGTCATATACAGTACACAGTACATTAATTATTACCAGTCTCTAACAAGTATTAGAACAGAGGGAAAATTATAATTTGATAAGTTTTATTGCCTTCTGAAAAAGTATTTCCTGAAAGCACTATTTGTATTCAAAGTGCCAAAAAAAAAAACATTGTCCATGGCACTGTGAGGTCTTATTTTACACCAAATACATGTACAATCTACTCAACAAAAAGTCAAAATGAGCCATGCTTTCAACTCATTTAATCTTCCCATAAACCCAACGTGTCATGTCATGCATCATTCCCTAACCGCCAGACATGTCTTTCCACAGTTTGCAAAAGCGACTTTTGCAACTTGGCACAAACTCCAGGCTGATACCAAGGCACAGTTCCTTGGTTCAATCGAGCTGCTTTAACGAGGCATTAATTGTACAATATATGCAACTTTTCATACACGTGCTATAGCTGGCTACCAGGCTGATTCCATGATCCTTTAGCTGATGGAACCCTGCAAGATTTTTTTTTCTACATGTATATGTCTATCCCACTTTTCGCACTAGTTGTCTCCGTCTATGGCCTAGGGTAGGCAACAATCTAGCCGGGGTTCACCCACCACGGTGCCGGGACTGGCAGAGGGTCACCTAGGCAACCCCGCGTGCGTCATTCTACGCCTCTCTCCAAGGCTGCCGCCATGGGCAACAGAAATCCAATAAAACACCCCGAAGAATTCAATAGTCATAAGCGTATAGATCCACAAAGGTCACCTCTGTTTGTATTGTAACAGGCGCAGTGGCCGTGACCGTGACATTCACCGGTTCGTTATACTTATTAATCGGTCTTTTGCCTCGCATGCATATTTGTAAATACAGGAAGGAGGATGAGATGATCAGGAGCATGGATTTAGGAGATTGCATGCGTTAGTGCCATGTGGTAGCACTGCAACATATGCTCGTTTCTTCAACTTTTTCATCTGCACTAGATCCAGACGTAATTCTTCTCTTCATTCTTGCATGCTCAGGAAAAAATGAGAAATAAAAATTGACATATTGTGCGTCTACATTACTCAAACTTACGCTCTGACTTTTGCCCAGTCTTCTGTGCAGTGATTCCAAAATCGTCACTGTGCAAGACGTACTTGTATAGCACCAGTTGCAATCTCCATGTTTGCTGAGAATAAGATTTCAGGGGAGTGAAGTTTGACCGTCTTCATTGTAACCTGTACAAAGATCCAGACTATCAGTCTTATTCGAGTTTGTCAAACCACATTCAGATGATGCAAAACGTCGAATTTTCCGTCCACATGTAATGCTTTGCAGGTATTCATATTTGATTGTGCAAGATTTATCTACATGCATTATGCATGCAGGATCAGGAAAGAATAAAAATGGTACAAATTGCGCGTCTACACTACTCAAACTTTCGCTCAGACTTTTGCCCAGTTTTCTGTGCAGTGGTTCCAAAATCGTCACTGTGCAAGACGTACTAGCACCAGTTGCAGCCTCCAAGCTCGCCTATATGCAAAGATCCAGCCTATCAGTCTTATTCGAGTTTGTCAAACCACATTCAGTTCATGCAAAACGTCCAATTTACCGTCACCAAGTAATATTTTGCCAGTAGTCATGCAATTTCTCTCATGCAATTTTTGACCAGGGATATACGGTTTCTGAAAGCATTTTAATTGCAAGATCTACTTCATTAGATAACATTGTGCCATCAAACGTCTCAAGGTCACTACTGCATCAAGTTCTGGGCAATGGGAATTAAATTGGCCTCTGTTAAATTGGACGTTATTCGAGCGTTTGTTCTATCAGCAATGTTTGTAAACATGTTGTCAGCACCATGATAGAATCGCTGTTGTTAACGCATGTACGATGCATTATCACGTAAGATTTGGGAGAGTAATCAGTTGTCGTTTCTCAGATCTTTGACCCCCCCAGGCGATTAGAGTCGCTCCAACAAACTCGAAACTAGATCATGCCGGAGAGATTACCGGTACCTCCCTTATTCCCGGGATTCCCAGGAGAAAATCCACCGCTGAACGAGGTTGCTTTAACGACGATCATTTCTGGTCAGTCTATGACATCGACCAAATTGATATGTAAAATGCTGAAGCTTTCAATCGTTTTTCCCTAGTGAAAAATCACGTTGTATGAGACACTCATTGCTTATGAGATTATAGAACATTTCATTGTTTTATTCTATGCACAGTGGGCAAGTCTAAGGGTAAAAACAGCGTAGAGCATGGAATAGCATTGAGCATATGGCATGGCCTTGAAATGCAGCGTTTCGATTGGGCAATCGGGAAAGCAATCGGAATGCTGCATTCAGATTATGCCATTTCATGCCATCAAATCTCTCTGAATTCTGCTGATCGTCTGCAGAATTATGGTGACTTTTTCTGGAAAAATCAATTATGTTGCATTTCTGCAGAAACTAAAATTGCTAAATTTAAAAAAAAAATCTTTATAGGAATTCTTATAACTTGCACTTGGCATATTATATATGGTACCTTATACAGTTAAATGGTATTTGTACAATATATATTTAAAACTAACTGCAAGAAAGGTAAATGCAGAAGACACCTTTCATCATGTAAATTTCTGCTCATTCAAAATTCATGCATAATTCTGCAGAATTATGATGGAAAGTTGTATCCCATGCTTTCTGTTTTAAGAATTCTGCATAATAGTTCCTGCAGAAAATATACTTTGATAATGTTTTATAGCTTGATCACTTGTTGATTCAACGTTGATTCAATGTGCCTGCGTCATATTGCACGTTTCCCTGCAATGCTTCAGTGCAACCCCTGATTGCCCAATTCCAAAATTTCCTTACCTGAGGACGGATTCCCATGCCCGATTTTTTGTAATCCGAGTCCCCTCCCCTGGTTTTCTGGAATTCAGTGGAAATTATGCAGTGTCCAACATTATTTTCATCTTGAATCATTACATTCAATTCCAGTCTTCATTTTGTAAGCACGTTTTTCAGCATGTTGCACTTTTTATAATTTTTAAATCTTTTTTTCTGATGCTGCAACAGTAAGAAACATATGGCTCACCCTGTAAAATAAGCTCTAGCATCAAAGGTCATTGACTTTTTAACAAGTCTGAACTCTTGAGCGTACGTGCAAATGGTCCGAATTCACCTGGTGATAATAAAAGACGATGCACTGTAATTATATCCTTGTCAGGCAGCATGTTTATAACAGTGGATAGTGGCAATTCAAATTACAAGTTTGATCGGGATATAAGTGGGGAATAAGGGGCTAATCCTATGCAACGCTGGGTAATCGACACGATAAATGAAACATCTCTCGGGTGAATTGAAAAGCCACTTTTTCGAAGACCTCGATGTTAAAGAGTGTAAGTATAGGGTTGGGGGTGCCTAGTAACATCTAAAAATACGAGCTACCGTACAAGAAGCAAGGATTTTTCAATCCACAATTTTTTATAACTGTGCAGCTAAAGCGGAGGTAAAATGTAAAGGTTGAAATATGAGGGTTCTTTTTCTGTTTTTTGAAGAATCGTTATTGAAATAACGAAATGTGCCTGATATGGCATAATCGAGGAGCAAATGCAATGGACCTATAATGGTAATTGAATTGGAGCCACTAGTAAATCTATGCATTATATTTGCACTGAACTGGACTATATTACATTTGAACTGAACTGCGCTGCACTTGCATTACACTATATTATATTTGACCTGAACTGCACTACATTATATTTGCACTGAACTGCGTTGCACTAGATCGAGTTGCACTACATTACATGTGCACTGAATTGCACTTCATTATACATTTGCACTGAATTTCACTACATTACATTTACACTGAACTGCACTACACCTATTTGCCCTACATTGCATTTGCACTGAACTGCACTATACATTACATTTGAACTGAACTGCGCTGCACTTGCATTGCACTATATTATATTTGACCTGAACTGCACTACATTATATTTGCACTGAACTGCGCTGCACTAGAGTTGCACTACATTACATTTGCACTGAATTGCACTACATTACATTTGCACTGAATAGCACTACATTACATTTGCACTGAATTTCACTACATTACATTTACACTGAACTGCAATACACCTATTTTCACTACATTACATTTGCACTGAACTTCACTAATCTATATTGCACTATATTACATTTGCACTGAATTACACTACATTTGCACCGAATTACACTGCATTATATTTTCACTGAAGAGCGCTGCAACTGTATTTCACTATATTAAATTTGCACTGAACTGCACTAATCTGCATAGAACTACATTACATTTGCACTGAATTACACTACATCATATTTTCATTGAACTGTGCTGCACCTGTATTGCACTACATCATATTTTCATTGAACTGCGCTGCACCTGTATTGCACTACATTACATTTGCACTGAACTGCACTAATCTTCATTGCACTACATTACATTTGCACTGAACTGCAATACAACTATATTGGACTACCTTGCATTTGCACTGAATTGCACTATCTCTATTGCACTACATTACATTTACACTGAAATGCACCACACACATGCACACCTGCATTGCACTACCTTATATTTGCAAACTGCACTACACAAACTGACCTACACCTGTATTCATTGTATTGCACTACATTACATTTGCACTGAACTGCACTACACACAAACCCAACTGCATTGTGCTACATTGCAAATTTGTTACTGAACTGCGCCTGTATTGAACTTTATTTCGAAATATGGCCAGCCATGAATAGTGATGATAGTCACTATTGAACAGTACCATATACGAGCTTGCATGTAGGTCCTATGCCTTAAATGTCATGCACTGTCATATTAACTATTAGGCAGTACTAGACACTCAAGCCATAATACAAATTAACAAGAATAGATAGTGCTGGGATTATTGCTCACTATTGTCACTATTGTTACAATTATTATCCTTCATTTGTTTTACCAGTAAGTTCATAATTCGAATTTTTGTGTCGTTACAGAGGTACAAAAGAAATGTTTGCGAATTGGTCCTTATACCAGAACGAAGCTCAAGCTGAATCGAGGAGGAAGCCATCTTTCGACTGGGTGTTAATTATTGTGATAATCATTTTAGATGACTTTCGGTTCACGTGACAAATTTAACCATGACGGAGAAAGCAAATTCTATTTTCTGTAGTATTACACGACGTTGTTTTGTCGGATTGTACAAATTGCCCCAAAACCTCACCTGTACCCCCGTTACACCTTTTATTTAGTTCCAAGACCTTCCCAAGTTGTTCTTCTCATTCGTCGATATGCGACACGGTAAAATGTCATATTTTTGGATGGAAATTATATATAAGTATACTGTATCAGTAAAACTACCGTTCTTGAAACTCGGTTTTTGAATAGCGTACCATGTTGAAGCATACCCAATATGCATGCTCTGTGACAATGCCTGTATACCAGCATCTTTATCTGGGTTCAAAATGCTGTATTCGTTATTTGGATGTTCGTGAATCGCTGTTTTTGTCGAGATGACATTTGTTGACAACGTTAAAACTGCTCAATTTACACGTGGCTGTCGTTTTAGATCCTAAGACTATATATATTGATTCATTGTTTACATATTGCATTGTCTATGATGCCTTGGTCACACTGCGGAGGTACAAGTAACTCAAAAAGGGTTAAATTCACAAAATTTAACAAAAACTTGTTTATTTATGAACACTTCGTGTTACATGACAGTGGAATTCGCTTATAACGATGTCGTATATAGCGATACTCCTGGTATAACGATTCCGAGCAATGTGTTAGGTTAGTCTGTCATCTTATGTAAACTAATTGTTGGATATACGATGTTGGATAAAACGATAATCAGGACAGTAATCCTTTTTTAAACGAAATATGGTCCTTTCATTCGTTTATAACGAATTTCTGAAATTTTCTCCCATTTCCCATGTAGTAAGTACATGTAATGACAAAATGATTTACAATCTTAGTTTTACTGCATTTTTAATCAAAAATGTTGTTATAAAAATGTTTTACTAACGAAATATTAAATTTAAATAAGCAAAAAAAATGTTCTTATTTTGTATTAAATTTAAGTCAAATTTAATAATTACATTTACATATTTCACTGCTGATATTGGGTTAAATTTTGAAATTTAGAAATACATGAACTATAAAACTATACAAACTACATGCTTTGAATAATTGTTTTTTAAATATAGATATACAAGAATTATACTTTTTATTCAGTTTTAGATAAACGGTTTCACTATTTTTTCATAAACATATAGTTTTTAATTTCGCTATAATTTCCAGAAAATCTACCTGAATTAATTACTATTCTGCACGATTTTTTTTTCAGTCAAAACATTTAAGAAATACTACATATAAATTAATTATTAAACTTGTATTTCTGTGTACATGTATATGTACATTGTTATTGGTATTACGTGTAAGTTTCATTTTTCATAAATCCGGAGCCAACGTACTTCGGATATAGCGATCTTATTTCTTAGGTGCGTTGATGATCGTTATTAGCGAATTCCGCTGTATTTATCATTGTAAGGAGACCCAACTTATTCCAGAACTTCCCTTTTCCATTCATTCCTAAGAATCCCAAAGTATTTCTGTATCTCGCTATTTTTGATAACGGACTTGATATTTATTAATACAATATGCCCCTTCTAGAGAAAATGCCAAACATGATATTATGTTGCAGCTCTGTAGTTGAGATAATATTTTGAAATACGTTTTCAAATTGCAGTGTGCCCAGGATATGACTTAACTCATTTGAAACTGAATGGGATTATACAATCAGACTTTTTAAAGTTGAATACAACTTAATTTTTCTTAAGATTTCATTCTATTGTGCACATTGTAAATCAAAATATCTTAAATTTTGATGTCTACGAAATAAGATGTAAAGCTGCATTTTTTTTAGTAAACTAGATATTAAACACAAGAAATGCGAAATGTGTATCTTCATTTATGTTAAATTTGTTAAGATGCATCATTTCATCTTATATCGTGAACAGTTTTTAACATGTTTTCATTTGCAGTGTAAAAAGTCCTTTACAATGAAAGTGTATTAATTGTAAAATCAATTTGAAAAATTTCTTACCTTGGATACTTATAACATTCGGAAGTAGGTATTATTGTTTAAAAATTCCATTAATTTTCAAGTGAGTTTTGATATACCTATAAAATATTGTTGATCTCACCTTGCATCATATTGTACAGTAAGTCTGTTGAATTCTCTGTCAGAAATGACCCAGATTCGTATTGTTTTAGATGGGGATTGTTCGTTTAATTTATTTCGTTACCATTTTTTTTTAATCGCACTGATAAAATGTTATGTACCATCGCTCATGCTCTTTCTTTGACGGTATAAAAATGTTGTATAAATGCGCGTACCATTTCTAGTGCATTTTGTCCTGTGTATGTTGCAGGACATGCCCACTTATGTTGTTTAGTATCAAGGTAAAAGAGCTTCCTGACCTTAGATGACCAAATCGAGATTGCAAATTTAGGCTCGAGTACCACTCAGTACAGGCTCCAAAACGCACATGTGTAGGCCCTTAAGTATTCCATCATTCTGTCCTCCAAATACCTAAAGACTATCCGCAAAAAGAATATTATAGCTCCCGGTCAGTTTTCTATTTTGTCTTAGACGAAAAAAGCGGTTCTGTTTTGACGTGGCTGAAATTTACAAGCTGAATGCCTGCAATTATGTCGCTTCATTTATTTCACGTGTTTCCAATTAAGCTGTCATATCGTAAATGCGCTTTTATTTCTGGCTTGCAAAAATCCTTTGTTAAATTTGGCGAGGAAACGCATTTCATCCTTCATGCATATGTGCACATTTATTTCAAGTAGCGCTCAATATTGGCCAATTATAGACAAAACGCATTTTTTAATATTGGTACAATATAGATTTAGGCAAAATATTGGTCCTCTTGCATACATGTTATCAATATGTAACTGAACCAACAATGACAAATAAATTGAGCCAACGCTATTGAATGCAAAATAAGAGCGCAATATTGTCCCTGTATTGGGCCTGGTAGGTTTAGGTTTGGACCACTATCCCCCATACCACAGTTGCAGAAATGGCGCAGCTTGAGATCAAGCTGCGCCTCAAGTCCTGGGATTGGTACCACAGATCAGATTACATCTGAGCCACAGATCAAGGTTGTGCAAATGAGGTAATTTGAGACGGCAGTTTTCAAAATGGCGGAATAAGAAAAATTTCACGTGAACCATGTTGCCAGATAACAATTCTCATTTTTCCCTATCAATCGGTGTTGTCGAGATACAGATATTGATAGGGAATTCTGTGATATTTTCTATTTTTCTTGCCTGGAAGCTCCGTCTCAGGTTAGATGTCGACGATTTGGCAACTGTGGTACCGAATTTGCTCAAATTTCGAGCTTCGTCTCATCGGAACAGAAGCTCAAGGTGGGAAACTGTGGTACGGGGGTATCAGTCCAATATAGGTTTTATTGGCCGATTTTTGCCAATTAAACCAATATTCGGTCAATCGAGGTCCAATTCTGTGTGCTACTTGGGATACTACTACAAATTTTTCCTATATTGATTTCGTCTAAGACAAAATAGAAAGACCCAGAGCTATTGTTTGATGACATTTTCATTACGAGATTTGCATTAAATAAGTGTTAATACTAAAAGGGACTAGAAGTTGTATAACATTTTGATATTTAAACCCAGATTCTACATTAATAACCCAAATCATCTAATTGAAAACATCTGCAATATTTGAATTAACATGAAGCAAAGCTAATTCTTGTTTATCTTGTTTACATATACAATTTGTATGTACATGTAGTTACAAGTTAAAAAAATGTCATTATCCTTGACATTTTCAAAATGAACACATGATTGTAACGTCTTGAAGTAGTATGTTAACTACTGTACATGCATCATCTTGTAATTGAATATCCTTGCCTTTTCTGATGCATTCCAAACCATGCATTTTAGCAGTCAGAGAAAAACTATTGTTGAGGCAAAATAACAGGTCAAGGTTCATGCATTCCAAGCGCCATCTTTGGGTCTAGAAGAATGCATTAGCTAACCAATAGCATTATTTTTTCATCATGACTTTTTGATTATAAGATGGATTTTAGGGACGCTATGATTTGCTTTTGAAGAGGTTAAATTTCCTTTCCTTTTAGGAAACGTCCTTCGTGCCAAGTTTCCCCGAAATGGACGTGTATTACATGAACATGTACACTGAAATTCATTTTCTGACGGGTAAACAGTAAGTACATGTATTGTTTTGAAGACTCATTCAACTGGAAACTTGTCTTTTCAAAAAAATGTATAATGTATTCAAAAGCTAATAGTGCTATAATCACTTGTTTTGTTAAGGACCAATTGCAGGATATTTCATTAACGATATTCTTCAATTAAAACAGGCTTTATCGAATGGCTCAAACAAGATGATTACATGTGGTAGTCTTAACGCGTTTTAAGCCCATGTCTTCCTGTAGAGTCTTGTAGATACAGGACAAGTGACAATGATTTCAGTGCAAATAGGATTTGTACTTTTTTTTTATCAAAAATCTGAATATGTAAAAAAATGTTGAAATGTGCAACCTGTATAAACTTGGTTTTAAAAATATAGATATTTAAATATGTTCTCAAGCAAATCTTAAGAACAGTTTCGATTGTGAATGAGTCTGAACCCTGTGGTTTGTGTAGATGGGGGATCATTGTACAACTTTGAATTGACACTGTTGCCAACCAAGAGTTCAACCAGACTCTGCCCTTGGTGTTACTACTGCCCTTCCTTATATGTGATATAATAAATAATTGCATTTATCGCACGTTAATCAAGACTCCGTTAGTTCTTTGTTTTCGTTTCTAGAGGTCGCTGTTCTTCAGGTGCACCAAGTGCGGAAGAAAATTGCACTGGCATGACTGTACAATCTTCCGATATGCAAATGTATTTTTCTATTTTCCCAGGAGTTGGAAGTCCACCTGGTCCAGGCAATGGAGTTCAGGGAACTTTTGGTACGCCATCGCACGCACGGTTTGCTCAATTTGCAAAGTAAAAAATGGCATTTAATAATTGCCCTTAACAACTCCTTTGGGCGCTCTCAGCAACCTGCATGTCCAGTGGGATGTTTTTTTTTTTTGCGGTATTTGAAGATATAAGGCTTATCACTAAGTAAGTATGCATCATTCTGATTTTTTTTCTCTTCAAAATGCTGCATACAACAGCTGATATCAGTGATGACATGTGTTGAATAATCCTGGAGTTACCTACTGAACTTCTGTTTGATGGTAACCTTGTCTAAAAAGTTGAGCTGCAGGCTGACTGCCAGCAACTTTGTTTATTGTAAGATATACGAAGGATTGAAATTGTGACTATATAATTAACTTCTTTATTTGCAATCAGAAAACCTTTTAAATATAACTTTTCTAAAGTTCATCCTGCAGCTGAAGTCAGTAAAAAGTTTGGATAACTTCACAAGACATTAAGAATGCTTGGCAAATATGAAAAGTACTTTGATAAAGGTAAATTGTGCATTTGGATTCTATATATTTGAAATTTTCAGCAAGTGGTTTCTTGATGATTTATTTAGTGCTTTTTAGAGTTTTATCTGCTTAATTTAGGAAACATTGTTTTTCCAAACAGACAGGTATCCCAGCCGTCCTATAATTCCTATAAATTCCTATATGTTTGATGTTGTCCTATATTATCCTATATTTCCTTAAATTGTCCTATATTTCCTATAAATTTCGTGCAAAATTATAAT
>JAQGCC010004157.1:0-13689 GCA_034698905.1 Xestoiulus laeticollis | reverse complement strand
TGTCACAACTAACTTGTATCAAGTCATTGCTTGTGCTTTGTCACAACTAACTTGTATCAAGTCATTGCTTGTGCTTTGTCACAACTAACTTGTATCAAGTCATTGCTTGTGCTTTAACAGAAAGCACATTGTGATGTAATTTGCATAACGTCCATTGCACTGGCAATCAGAACATTCTCAAATGCCCATCCTAGTGAAAAATCTCATTATGCCTCATACAGAAATTTTATGAGATTATATGAGACTATATGAGATAATGGAACTAATGACTACTAGTGAGAATATATGAAACATCCAATATGGTACTCCAAAATCAAAAGGATTTGATTCTATGGAACTCTATGACAAGAGTGCCTTAATAATAATATTTTGAGTGTTATGAGACTCCTCTCTAATAAAAATTTCCTTAACAATACAATTTTTAATTGGTATAAAAATGATATGTTACATAATCCCATAAGATATGGGGTCTCATACAATGAGATTTTTCACTAGGGCATGTCGAAACATTAAATGGGCATTTTGGAACGTACAGAGCTGGACACGCACAAAGGAATCTTATCCCTTCCCTTCCTCTAAACTCTACTTCCTGCATTTGCAAACAGCTGCACATGTTCTTTTTCTGTCTTTATGCACATGTTTTTTTACTCCCATGATTTTATTTTCATTTTCCCAAAACTGGCTCTCAACGTGTTATTAAAATTCAAACTCCAAATTCTGGTTTTAAAGTTTGGCAGAATTCACCTGGCGGATTCCAATGTTACGTTTATTTTTTTTTTGCCCACAACGGGGATAGACCTCTTTCTACCTTTGGGAGCGGTATTGGTAAACCTTTTGTTTGGCCAATGTGGGAAATGCAGGTAGCCCTTAATGGGTGTCTGGACCTTGCTCAGCCGCCCCGGTTCATTGGCCTCTTTGTTCGGCATGGGACGCACATGGCGCGTGCTTTTTCACGGTTTACCGGCTTGTACTCTGCCTGACAACATAGTCGATACGATATCAGTTTTTTTCTCGAATAACATTAGAATTCTGTTATTCTAACGATTTTAAATACTACTTTCCAATCGTGCTATGGAAACCGGAGGTTACATCCCTTTTCTTTAATGCGGAATTATTGACGAGATTCGCAAATTGACTTTCTGGATCGATTTATAGAGAAACGTTACCATCGTTTTATTGCTCTTTGTTAGGTTAGAATAACAGTTGGACACGATGGCCTATTGCCGTGCTTCAATGGTATTTAATGCTGTATGTGTTTTCTAGGACGCATTGATGCATAAACACAAACCCTAGAATGACTGAAATCGTGTTTCTAAAAAAAGTTAATACTTTGATATATTTGTTATCCTGAAAACTGGAATATAAAAGGAAATAAGACCGGGAACAAAAGTAGACTTTGACAAAAATCAGTGTTTTTTTTTTACCAGAATAATGCCAACAAAGACCTAAACTTTATAACTAGCTAAACTAGCTAAGTTTATGCTGAAAATCCAAAATAATGACCATCCCAATGAAGTACGTAGGCTTATAGAGGAAGCTGTTAGAATAATAAGATTATGGGACATGCTAATTGGATTAGTGAGACCTAATAATGAGACTGATGCAAGCAATTTGACTAAATGAGACCCCAATATCATAGGGATGGGACTCTATTGCGTAAGTCTCTTAATAATATGTTGAGTCTAATATGTCTGTATATATTTTCTAGAGCTCATTGATCTATAAACACAATCACTATAGAATAAATGAAATCGTGCTATCTAGAAATAGTTAGTACTTCAATATACATGTATGCTTTCCTGAAAATTTAAATATAAAGGGAAATAAGACAGGGAACAAATGAAGACTTTTAAAATAATCAGTGTTTTTTATACCGGAACAATGCCAACAAAGATCTTACAATAAATCATGACAAATTTCCTATAGTGAAATATAATGTACGTAGTCTTATAGAGCTATAACTATTAGAATAACGAGATTGTAACATGACCTACATATACTTATGACTGATGCAAGCCATTTGACTAAATAAGACTCCAATATCAATATCGGTGCGATAATGTAGTGTAGTTATGTTTTTTCATTTGGGAATGAGTTAATGGCTACCTGATGAAGGATTTCAGAGTCCAAAATGTTGTAGAATATTAAAGTTTCTTATAAAGAATTGGCCGAAAAGTTTTAGTATTTTTACAAATACATGTACATGTATCAATTGGGACTGAGATTTTACACAATGAGTTTTCACTAATAGTTAATTTAAATTTATGAAATTTTAAGCAAAAGACAAGTTTGAAACTGCTGCACTCTGAATCGACTTTTGTAGGTAATCCCATTATTTCGTAACTATTAATGTAACCAATTTTAGATGGAGCGAATTGTTGCTTGGATGTATTGATCATATTGAATTCCCAGCACAATTATCATTTTTTCTAGTCTCATTACTAATCATTTTCGTAAATTGTTTTCTCAAGAAAATCATTATCCTTTACACGACCATTGTCGACGTTTAAATTTAATGCACGGAAGAGCCAAGCAATGTTTGGTTAAGTTTGTTTACAATATGTGCGATATACAAGTGTATATGCTACGATGTTTCTGGCATGGCAATATATAGTCATGGACGAAATGTCATAAAACTGGCGCTTTATTGAATTTTTCTCCGATGCTTAATTGTCCTATATAGCAATAAAACATTCATGAATGTGGTTTTCGTGAACACGCCCACACTTGCTGCAATAAACAAAACAGTGTGCCAAAAATAATTTTACTCATTCAATTAAAAATTAGATGTGGATTGGTCAAAGTCAAACAAAATCCTTTTGGATGACCTTGGTGACCTTTTCTAAATTTTCGAGCAAAATATTGGTTCGAGGGTCTGATATTTATATGATTTTAGTAAATGGAGACCAGCTGAGCCAATGTTTCACTTCTGGGGTTGGTGGAACAATTGGACACGTTAATATCCAAATTTTTCCCAATGCATAAAGTTTAAAAAAACAGAATAGGGTGTTAAATATATGCGTACAATTTTTCAAACAGTTTCATTCAAGTATGGGTATAAAATTTTCAACAATGGCAATTAAATCTGGGCTTGTGTAAAAGCTGATATCTTGCACCCTGCGAATTATCAGCTGCTGCATATGCCGGGTTACCAACCCCCATGACAACCCTAAATGCATAAGGGATCGTAAATAACAGCGTTGCAAACCGGCCTTTGTTCTTTATACATACATTGTACATGTACAGTATAAGGTTTTCTACGTGGATAAAACATGAAATTCTAGGTGGTAGGAAAAAAGTTATCACCGGGTTTTAGATAAGAACTGTAATTAAGTCATCATTTACGGCATATCGGCTTATTGATTTTTTTTAAAAGAATCTAGTTTTGCACCAAATATTCCTAATTACTATATTAGTCAAATAGACTTTGCAATAAATACATGTAGCTACATTGGAATTTATTTCCTGAGAATCGAGGAAACTTTTACGCTAATTTGAAACTTAAGAAACTTTACGAATTGTAGAATTTTCTAAAAATAATTAGATTTATCAATGCATGTCTAACAGTTCTTAATATAAGCTTACATGTCTTAATACTGCAATTTGTTTATAAGTACATGTAAGCTTAAATTAATTTTATAAAACGATAAGACCATTTATTAAAGATTAGGAATTTGGGGAATTGGACATATTTTTTTGTATAAAATGGCTAGAGAAGAATTTCGTTTTTAAAGAAATGAAATTAGTACATTAATCAAAACTGTCACATATTCTATGATCTGGTATTGGGATTTTTAAAAAATTAAAAAAAATTTAAGTTGACTTCCAGTTACAGTGTACATGTGGGCATTATGTTTTTTAATTGTAGCCTACATGTGCATATTACATTGCAGATGTCTATGATGATTCCACTGAAGACAGTTTATCGACTACATGTACATGTATATGGAGACTGTCTGTTCCGTAACGCTTGTAGGGTGCACATCAAAGTAACCCCGCTTCATAAATTCAGGTGCGAATTTACAGCCATGCAAGGTTCAAATAACATTTGCATATTGCACGAATACTAATCCGCTGGGCGAGTCATTTAGCGAAAAAAGGTTGATGGCCCCGTTGTACGTCATGTGCGAAGGTCCCTACCTCAAGAGGGGCTCACAGATTTATAGGTTTCATTTAGGGTGTAAGTCCGTGCTTTATGGGAACAGAGGGGGAGAATAACAGTTTTGAGAAGGGGTGTCGATGAAAATAGATGCTGTGTATTTAAACGACTTAATGGTTTAGGAACGATGTTCCTACACTATCGATCCGCGTTAACCCTGCAGTGTCCAGGAGATTAGCGAAGTCCAGTTCTGCAAAGGGTTTGAGCAAGTTCACATTATGTAATATTTCCAAAGTTTTTGCTGTTTCATCAAGTAATTGAAGCGTGAATGGGGTTCTTAGGCCGGAATTCATAGTCGTATAAGTATAGTACATGTACTTATTTGTATACTTTTAACACACAAGTAGTGCTTATTCGACGACTATGAATTCCGGCCTTAGTTTCTTCTTACTAGTTTATAACTGGTTGTATGTGCAGTGACTTTTTTCCTGATGTAACCAAGTTATGGAATTAACTATAGAGCCATGTTTACCAATTTTCGTATATCGATGTATATCCTGATCGAATTTCAATGGAAGTTTACCTTTTAGGAATTAAATTTGAAATTACATTGTGTAAATTAACATAACGACCGCTATGTGTGCTATTATTAAGAAACGGTCGAAATAGTGGTTGTCAATGCCAGATTCAATGGTGACAATAACCCAAAACATACAGAAATAAAGTTCGATAATTGAAAACAATTAATCTACCTTATTAAAAGGGATGCCAAATAACCGAGTGAACAGTTATTTCAAGCAATTGGATTCAGATTTAGAATTGACACACATTTTTATATATTAAATGACTGCAATTATGTCTATTGCAGAATACCTATTTTAGGAAAAGTTTTTAGAAATGATTTTTGTAGGTTTTTAGATGCTGAAACGTTAAAACAGACAGTTTAGTGCGGATATTTGGATATGTGCCATATAAAGTTTTGCCGATCGAAAATTATGAAAAGGTTTAGCAAATTTTTATTTTATTTTTATTGTTTGTGCACCGGGAAGCACATGCATCCTATTAGAACCCATCCATGCTAAGGAGAAAATCCTTTAGTACAATGGGAACGACATAAACCGACTTAATAGTCTGCATGCTGTTGAATTAACGATGATATTTCTGTTTAATATACGCATATGATGAGAACATCTTTACTTTACCACGACTATCACGTACAGTGCACACTGTCAAGCTTGATGTATTCACTAGTGAAACATCTCATTGTATGAGAACCCTTAGGAAATTATGGAATTTCACATTGATATTCATAATTTATAAATCTTGTCGAGAATGTTCCTGCTATAGACTTAAAACATATTATTAATTAAACGACTCATTCCATAGAGTTCCATATAGTCTCATATCCTCTTTATTCTCATGGTGTTTCTCTATGAGACTGCATGCTGGAGATTTGTTACTTGGATTCAAACCGTCTTAAATTTTAAGTGTAATTTCAGCTAGAAAAAATTGTCCTATCTATAAAAGAGTAATGTCTTTTTCTTAAAGTATATACCTATAACTTATAGGTTAGCAGTTAGCAGCTATTGAAGACGTGTTTATATCATGCACAGCAGAGAATATTGAGGTCATGCAGAATTTCGTGTGAACTTTTGCGTGCGTCATTTTATTTTCGGTTGGCAAACGAGTGGCTTATGTCGTTTCGAGTGCGTGACTTTCTGGCATTTTTCATTTATGTGAATTTCGTCTGTAGACTTTTAATTAGTTTTGCCTATTTTTGATCCGCACTGGCGCTCTATTCTGGCGGTGAAACAAAACCACGTGCACTTAAAAATAAAGAAGACTATTTTGAGGCGATAGATCCATATCATGCAATCGCCGTTAAATGCGGCCCTCTTTTCCTATGCCATGAAATTCAACATTATCTGCATACAATGTGAGAATCTCTGAATCATCACTGATCGATAATTCCGCATAACCATGCTGCCTAGGCAGCCATAGATAGCTATATAAAACCGAAACTGATGTGCAGGCCCGGAGTTTAATCATGCACAAGGCGTCATCCGGGTTATATGAAAATCTATAGACACGCATGTTTGTGCGTAACTCACGAAAATGTTCATTTAAAATTTGCGCATACGAAGACGATGATAAAATCTGGTAGTGCACAAATTTTAAATTTTTAATGAAACGTCAGTTTCTTTAAAATAGAATTTATTCGCCGCAGCTCTTTGTAGGATGTTTAGAAAACTATCACGATAGAATATTTCCAAACTACACGAATAAGCTACACTATTTAAAAATTGTGAAAATGTAAAATTATTGTAGGATTTCCTATATGCAAAAGAAATGCATTTAGGGTAAAAACTGCGTATAGCATGGAATATGCCATTCAATTCCATGCTCTAAGCTGTTTTTACCCTTAGATTGACACTTTTTTGTATTCGGAAATGCATTTCTATGTTGGAAATGCATTTGAAAATGCATTCCGAATGAATTTCTTCAATCTCAAACATTACATATACATGTATACCATACTAGTAAACAGAACGACATCGCGATTATTTATTGAGTTTCTTTAAAAAGTAATACGGTTCAATAGATTATTTTTGTATTTGAACTCTTAAATGAAAGGCTTTGATGTTTACTGACAGTAAATTCGTAATCCATAGAACATTACTTGTTTATATCCATAGAACTTTAGCTAAGTGCGTACATTTTGTTAAAAAAATTCGAAAAATATCACTGAAATTTGTAATATTATACATGGAATTTCATAATGCCTGGGAGCGACATTATTAGGTCGTGAGGTTATTAAGGATCTTTTTAACTGTGTGAAATACTAATAAATTGCATGATGGTAATGAAACAGTGCTATTGTTTAATTTACATGCAAAATTATAAATCATTAATTATTAGACTGTGAAATCCATGTCCATAGCTTCCCAGCATAACTAAAGAGCTATGCTTGTTTGCCAAATAATGGGAAAATTTACATGGTAAATTCGTTGTCATGGTGTTATCAACGCAATCTCGCGAGGAGTTCTTTTATCTGTTGGTTTACACGTTTCTATAGATAGGTTTTCTCGTTTACACTTCCAAATTGTGTCTAGACAGGACTGGAGGAAAAAATTGCACTATCCCGCGCCAGGGTTAAAGGGCAATGAAAGATTTTCTACCTTTATACAAGTACATGTTTTTTTTTAAAAAAAATATAAACAATAGTGTCCAGATGAATCCAATTTATAAGCAAATTTGAATACGCAGGAGTCATGCGATACAGATAACTGGCTTTTATACAAAAACCGTAAATTCCCCAATAAACACCGGCATCTAATAAGGGAAGTGGTTTCCAAGTATAAAATAGGAATAAGGGCCTGGTCCGAGAGACTTAAAAAGAGTAGCTAATGGCCTTTATTTACCTCCAACATACCGGTAGGTCCGGGAAGCCTACATGCATGAAGATTGAAATTAACGATAATGGAAAAATAGAAGGATTTATAGTACCGGTACACTAGAGTGGCTAGAGCATAGTACTAGGGAGGAACAACCATTTTTTAAAGGAAATATCTCAACTTTTGCATTTGATGAAATGGGGTTTGGTTATCCTCAGTTTCCTAATATTTAAATTTTAGGGAGATTTTTTTTAAAAGGACGTTCTGAATTCCTCCTATTGAGCATTATCCGAAATCTATTCCCTCTCCCCCTCATGACCGGTCGTCCGTTGTGAATGCCCTAGCTATAAGAGGGGACATTTCACATACTAGTATTATGTCAGCAAAAATTTCAGCTCTGATAATCCCCACCCGTTTGTCTCAATCGTAAGAATGTGAGATACCCCCTCCCTCCCGTCATCCGGCAGCAGATCAAAGCCTGTACATTCTGTACTTATTCATTTGTTACCATTGTGGATACCATGTACATGTATATCAGAACCTGCTAAACAGAACAGTTCTCTACTATAGGGTTCTGAGTTGAATTGAATTGAACAGTTTCATGTTTGTTTCACAAAACAGCTTCGTTGGTGTGGACGCGCCTTAAAACATATCCCTTAATGATTACCAATTGATTGCAGCCACAATTGTTTGAACAATAGCGGACAATTTGTCCGCAATCAATTGAGAAGTAATGGAGGATTTTCACAAGCCTTACTGCGCATGCTCAGTGGGGGCTAAGGGGACGATATTGTGTCCACTAGAGGTGCCACGGGTCATTGTCCAACTCGGAGGAGTTTGACAATGTCTACTGCACATGCTCAGTGGGGCTAAGGGGACGATATTGTGTCCACTAAAGGCGCCACTTTTGGCAATCACTTTTTTCCCATTAGGAATGACATGTAAACGGCAAAGTTAGAATAGAGAATTTTAACAAACGTGTATCAATTAATGAAATTTATATTTATACTTTTTAAATAAAGCAAAAATAAATAGAAACCGATGACAGTCATCGTCACTCTTAGCCCCAGGCCACACTAGGCTGGAAACGTGCGTTTGGCTAGCTTCAACCAGAACATCGAATTTAATTTAAATTCTAGAATCATTAAAATTTGCACATTTAATATCTCGTACGAAAATTCCTTTTTTATTAAGCCTTGTATGAAGCTAGCCAAACGCGCGTTTTCAGTCAAGTGTGGCCTGGGACTATAATACTCCCCACACCCTGTCAGCAAACGTCAGATTCTTAGCACCCCTCCCCCCTTGTACGCTGCAGACGTAATATGTGAATGGTCCCCAAAGCAACTTTGCTCTCCAAAACCAGACCACGTGTCCTAGCAATTTGCATATGGGAATCGGACTCAGTGACCCATTGGCTTGGTTTTGAATAGGGCGGTGTGAGTGGCAAAGCGCACCAGTGGCGCCTTCAACGGCTGTAGCATGCGCACGAGGAGTCGATCAATGGCTCATGCAAGAGGGGGGGGGGGGGACGTGCAGGGTCCACCATCAAATGAAGGGAGAGAGAGAGGGAAATGCTGCTGAGCATCTTTCGGATGCTTTCGCTCCAGAATCTTCCCGGCGAACTGAAGCGTCGTTGTCGGCATCATAGTGTGGTGTTGTGCGTGTCTGTGTGTGGTGTGTGTGTGCGTGCACACGGCTGCGAGCAACGGCCCAAGAAGAGTGAACGGGAGCGGGAGGAGGCTCCTTGTGCAGCCGCCGAAGAGAGCAATTTTTTGACGACGACCCCCCTTTCAAACAACCCTTCTCAATCTCCCCAAGAAGGCCGTGTGAACGCATTCACTCCCTCTCCCCCCCACTTATTTTTGGGAAATAATTTCGCGTCAACCTTCAACCTTGACCGCCCATTAAACCCTAGTCGCGCCAGGGTGCTGTCTAGCAACCCGAAAAACCAGCAAAACGGAGCAAAATAACCAGCAGCTTCCCTCGGATTTGAACTACTTGGCAGGTATTGGATCCAGCCTGCTCTATTCTATTTGCATTGCGCTTTTTAATTCCCTGTTTCGATTGCATGTACACCACCCCACCCCCGCTTCCACCCACCCCTTATTATTGACCATCTTTTTCTGAGAGGCTGACGTCTTCCTACAAACAGCTTGCGTACTTGTAGAGTGAACCAAGCCACGTCATTGACCCTGGAATTTTTCAGTGTCTTTAGAGCGACGGAACACGTGATGAAATTTTTCTACTCTGCAGTAAGATTTTAGACCCCGTTTTTATTTTTTTTTCCAAAATATTCCTATCCATATCGCGTTCTCTCATCATCATCACCCTAGGCTGTTCTCTTGAAGTATTTCAGTTTTATTTTTTCTCATGATTTCTACCTCACTATTTTAATCGCACTCCTTTTCATTTGTCAATTCCCTATGCTCGTCGTACAGCGTTTAATCCTGTGTGGAGTATATCTTTTTCGACGAAACCCCCGAATTTATGTGCGTGCCAATCAGCTCAAACTGAAAGCTCGTGTATATAAAAAAAGATCTTTAGTTTGAGAATAATCCAAGTGTTTGTTCTCCTCCATCGTCTTCTTCTTCTTCTTCTCCTCCAGGCTGTGCCTTTCTTACGTACTGTGCAAGGGACAGTGCCATCCGGGCGCAGACAGCTCTTCACGAACAGAAGACATTGCCAGGGGTAAGTTGACAACTTGTTATTTCATCTCTTTTGTAAATATTTAGTTGATTTAGAAATATATGACTAACGTGTTTTGTGTTAGCTGTCTGTTCTTCTTGGTTTATGCCTGACTTTTTTTTAAAAAGTTGAATGACATTCGAAATGTCAGTTTAGTAGACAAACGCAAACCTTCTCTAATACCTGGAAGATTAATTTGTTGGTATACGTAATGTCAGTTATTAGATAACTTGCTCGGTGCCTGTCACCAGACTTCAATGATTCGGAAAATTAAAGCAGTTTTTACGGATTTCCATTGATTTTTATCTAATGTTAGTAGAAGTGTTGTCAGATACTGTTGCTGAGAGACAGGCTTTATCTGCAGAACAATTTATGTATAAGGAATATTCGGGTTCAACTTGGTTGATACTAATCATTAAGACTTCATCTCATTTTATTCTTACATGGGCATACTGTATTTACTCGTGTAAGGCCCCCCTTCATGTAATGCCCCACCCTGGATTTTCAAGATATTTTGCGGGAAAAATAAATTACATGTACATTAATGAGGTTTCGTGCAACAGCCCCTCCCCATGCTTCGAAGGGCAAGTTCGTATAAATGTGGGGCTTTTACACGGATAAATACGCGGTTCTGTACAGAACTGACTAAATTTACCAGGGGTTTATCAAACTAGCGCACTGGAAGACAAATTTGCTCCGTTGTACTCTTAATTATACATGTAATTACCCTTATGGAAAAAAAGTGTTTGCCATTTGATAGCCAATTGATTGCGATCACAATTGTTTGCAAAATGATATTTGCTCCAAATATCACTAAAATTCCAACATTTTGTAAGCATTTTGCAAAGAACCGGTGATTTTTGAAACAAATATCACTGTTTTGCAAACAATTTTGTCTGCAATCAATTAGTAATCACTTTTTTTTTATAAAGATTCCACCCTGAGCTTCATTAAATTTATCCAAGTTTTATTTCGTCTAATATAATTAAGTGACTCGTGAACGTACTTATTCAAATCCAAATTTCACCAATTTTGATTAGATTTTGATTTATTTGGTCGAATTAGGGGAAATGTAGTTGTGAGCAACTGTCGTAGAGCTATTGGTTTAAGGCATTGTTAACAGTTTGAACATCTTTAATTTACTTCTGATTCAAATATAGAAATTTGGATGAGAAGTTCTGAAGAGCACATACCCAAACAATGAAACAAGTCAATTTTGCTCTTTCACAAGATCTGTTTATCTTCCATTGAGTAAAGTGAGCAAATCTGTTGGAAGATAATCAAGATAATCTTTAGTTCATGCAATTTAAAAGGTCAGAGTTCAAGACCAGTAAGCGAGTAATTTCGACCATGTTTCCTTGTTTTATCACTGTATATACATGTAGTTTGGCTGCAGACAGGGCTTAAAAGTTAGTGATTAATTGAGCATTTTAATCTGACTTGAAGATGCCATTATATTATGGGTTGTCGTCTCAAGAGATTTATAATTTTTTTTTCACCGCGAGGTGTGCCTTGGTAAACAATTATAGAATAGCGTAGTAGACAAATTTAATTAACGTATTTTAATTAATGAACTTGATATCACGTAGAGCGGAAATTAGCATTCACGAGTCAATGGTGGCTGGATGGATAGATTGATGTTCATTACGATGGTCTTAGATAATTGTACATGGAATAAAAATTCCTCGATCTAGATAAAAATTGTCTTTCTATTCTAAAATTACATTTGACTCCCTGCTTGTTGTTACATTCACAAACTTTCATAAAGGGATTCTCCCCCCCAAAAAAAGTTATTTCAACATGCATGATAATCTTACCACATGATTCTTGAGATGTTATTACTAGTTAGTACATGACAGTTTTTTGTCAATTATTAATACATAAAGATATGAAATAAATTGCAAGATGATGTAACTTAAGATCACCATGCTGAATACTGATTAGTCGTTTTATTACAATATATTTCACATTTTGCGATTACATTTAGTTTTTTCTGTCATCAGGGTGAACCAGCCATGCGATATGATGAATGACATTCAAATTACAGATAAAAACTGTTATCATGCTTTTGAAAATTTACACCTTCATTAGAATTCTTGGGGAGATGATGAATTGACATATTACCATTAGCAAGGGTGAAATCCAAGAGCGTTAAAAACATTTGTGTTTAAAGATTTTTTATATCGATAATCCATTTCCAACAACACAAATTACTACGGAATTTTTTTTTTAAGATTCGTGATTTGAAAAAACAAAACAATGCAAATAATCATTTCAACATTATTTCATAGTTTCCTGAGCTTCCAAGACTTTTTTTCAGTTTCACTTTCAAAACTCCTAAATGCAAATTTTCAAGCGTCATGCGGTTAGAAAATTGATTTCAATTTTAAATTGATAAGTTTTGACATGCTAAGCGTATTGGTTCTAAAAATAATTTAAATGGCACGACGGGGTGATGTGTCGCTTTTTCGTTTTATAAACGTTATAGTTGATGCATTTCATGTGGCGTGAGGTTTCGTGTTTACTAATTATGGGTTCATTTTTAGTATTCATATATCAAAGTATGAGTGAATGTTAGGCAATAATTACTCGTAATTATAGTGTAATTCTACTAAGAGATTGATGATAGTCATGCACTAATGAACAGCACGAGCTATAACCTATAAATACAAGTTTAAAATGAGCCCTGAAATGCATTCGTTCAATTGGATTCACAAAACCCTTTCTTTCTATTGGTCGAGATAAGCTTCGAGGTACGTAGGCAGCTGTAGAAGAATATCATTTTTTTTATAGTGAAGTATACAGAATAAAGTTGAGTTTATTACTGAAAACTTCAATTTCCTGGAGTTTAGCTTCTTAACTGCACCAGCAGAAATGAGTTTCAGCTTTGGTAATGCTCAGGCGTTCTTGTACCCCATATATAGACTTGTTAGTTAATAAACCAGAGGCGACTGTTGAGCCCACTTTTATTAGCCCAATTTAAACCCTTTGGTGCTTACTAAGAGTGCACGAGTTTTCTTTGAAAAAAATCAAATTGCTTTTGAAAATTCAGCACACGATGTGGATGAAAACGTGGTGGAACTAGTGCGGTTGTCCCGCATTTCTACAACAATGTGAGCAAATTCACAGCGAAAAATATCAAATAGGAAAATAATGAGAAAAAGATGAGACTATTCTAGATCCGTAAAACGTGTAGTCGCGCAGACAATACCACTGCATTTCCTAGGATATTCTAGTCGATTAGTCTGTTATAAGAACGAATTCACTTGGAATATGTATACAAGCAACAGCAATAGGAGATATACATGCCTAGTATAACTACGCATTCACTTGTATTGAAATTACATCAGTTGCGAAATTTACAGACCTTCCTTCTGCAGTTAGTGTCGAAACTCCCTGTAACACCTGATTTACACCAACGTTGATGTAGAATTGATGTGGATCAAGAAAACTTTTGCGTGTTAATTCACACCGCAGAACTCGGTTAAACTGGTCACATGACCTAGTATA
>JAQGCC010004156.1:0-13690 GCA_034698905.1 Xestoiulus laeticollis | reverse complement strand
GGAGCTACACAGACTACGTGAATGTCTACGTAAGAATTCTCCATTGGAAAGGGTATGGTTGAAAGCCCCCTTAAAGCTGATTTCCCCACATATTGAATAAATATTCTTTCTGATAATTTTGATCCATTAGAATTTTAACCAAGATATTAAAATAATATTTTCATTTTTTGTTGTTGGGCCATAACTGCTGGTTTAAAATTCAAAAGATTGTCTGTTTGGTGGTTTAAACCAAATTGCAGGTACGGCTCCGTATACTTGGTTCGCATACTTGTAACAAGTTTGTATATTTATAGCATAAGAAATAAAAGCAAGAGGTTTAATAACTCCTGAAATAGCTGAAATCGAACGCTTCTATTACGTTCCTGGCTATTGTATGCAATGTTTTAAGCCCAAATTCTGCATTCGACATTATTACTACGGCTCCGATCAACATGCTTGGGACCAGCACCATAACAAAAGGAGGAAGAGAGTTTGGCTGATTTCTAAATGGAAATAAGTTAGTTGGAATTCCTTGGGGCCAGAACTTGGATGGGCCAAGGTTTTCATTATCGGCAGGCGTCTATTAACAAAAGATTAGTTTGCAATTATTGAATTTATAACAATATATACATATATATGTAGTCGATTCACAAACCTTTTTACTACATGACATCCAAACCATGCCTTCGTCAACGTCTTTAACAAGGTTTTGCAGCTTTAGCGGCATATCGGTTGGCAAGTCCGAGTTTTTATTATACGGCACTGGCACCCAATCGGGAATCTGCAACCGCAAAGAATAGTTACATGTGCTACTAAATGACAATCCACAATGCGTACAAAGCTACATTATATTTTTTCACAGTTATGTTTACAAACCCCAAATTCCTGATAGAAGCTTAACTAAAATTTCATATCGGTAGAACTTACTTTCTCCATCTGTATTATAATACAAGGAAATCGCTGGTCATAACCATAATTTGTTTTGGAACTACATCTTTCTTTTGCATCCTGGATGGCCTTAATATGTGGCGACCCTTCATCATATCCTGCAAGATTTTATTAAATATTTTAGTAATGTGATAGAGAAACAATGATAGTGTATTATTGACTAGGACAAATATAATATGCTAACCTGCAAGGAAATTGTTCATTGCTTCAAACCCATGGTTCCCAGGTTTCCTTATTGTTGTAACTGAAGGAGATTAAGGTGTCTTTGGTCTTGCCAAATTCCGAATTTGGTGAAATTATGAAAACTGCCAAAATAAACATTAGAATGATTGAATCTTTAGAAAGAAAGATTAAAATCACTTAAAATAAGATGAAATTGAATACTAACTTGGGTTAGCTGCATTTGAGTTAATAAGAGTCCGCGAGTCTGGGCCAGATTCGTAATCAGTTATATACAGGAATAATGACAAAAGCGCAATTACTCCTAATGCTTCCATCGCCAATTAAATGAAGTGAAATTGATGTATTACTAAAAACTGACCACGATAGCAAGCAAATTAGGTGATGCAGGATATTGCATACACTGGAGCATTTCCCAATTTTATTAAGTCAGTGAAACTTTTTTTTGTACAACATACAGTAGACTAGCAACCCTAAATAGCAAGAACAGAAAAACTTAAATTACTGCCACACTCCTACTTTTAAAATGCAGTTGTCATCCTCTGCACTTCAGGACTGAAATGATCACGAAAATGGTTGCAACCATTACCATACCAGTGAGATGTGAAAGAACATTGGAGTTTCCTTCGTTCTAGATAACAAATTTCAAAGTATCTGTAATAGTATTTAATTTAAAGTAAAACGATATTATAGTTAAGTTTAGAAGACGTTAGTCATACTAACTTTTCAATATCCCCAAATGTTTGAACAAACTTAAAACTTATGCACAAGAAGAAACCTGATGGAAAATGTGCGAAACTTTTTCCAAATGGCAAAATGTAAATAAAATTGGCATCAAAATAGATTGCACTGAAAACAATGCAAGTTTGCTTTGCCGTAAAAGTTGAAAATGTCATTTAAAATCTATATATTTGGTAAAAACGATGTTTCCCATGCTATCCTTTCAAGGGTCACACATGTTTAATAATACTAGAATGCTTACTATTGGTCATTCTTTTTGCATGCGAGTAGACAATGGAATAATCTTCCTAGTGATAGTGTAAACTCATTTCAAATTCAATTTAACAATGATGTTGGGTTAGTCGCTACTGACGTAGGAGAATTGTCCTGAAAATGGGTACGAACCCCCCTACCAAATGGCATTTGTTTGCTGACTGTAGGGTACTGAATTGAATTGAATTAGAACTTCTAGGGAGACTATTTCTAACACTGACCCCTCAACACTGACGTGTCAACACTCAAAAATTGCTTAAAATCTCACTATTTTTAATTGGAATGATATGAGACATTACGAGAATTAATTTATCGCGATCGATGAATTAAAATGTTTGATGGTAAGGGTACAGGCATTCTGAAATACCAGCACAAATGAACACATCGATACAAATAATCAACTGTGATTAATTTTACTACAAATTTAATTGCAGTTATCTTCGGCAGTTACAACTAAATTTCGTATTGAATATATGGAAGTACGGCTGTATTCCACATAAATTAACAAAGACACCACAGAGTTATAGATGTTCCACATATATACTTTTAGTATACATTTTAATGCCAAATGTTTAAAACAATAGAACGATAAGTTTAGTTACAATACAGGTAATTTTACAGTGCAATCTGCCAAATTTGAAATTTAACAGGGAAAATTTAGCGAGCAAGTACAGTGAATTTCTCTTGCCAGAAGAACTACAATAACAATCTGATTTTAGGAACATAAACTTTTTTGGGTAAGCCACTTCTGGAAACGAAACCTCTAAAATGGGCTAATAATCGAATAAGAAATGAGCGTAGAAAGGAACGAAACGTCACACGTTCACACTAGAGGAATGATGAGGATGACGAAGCTGGCTACTGCTAACATCCCTCTTCCGTTTCCAACCTTGGGTCTGGAATTTCCGGTTTCCTAATCGCTTAAGTTGCTGCATGCTATTCTCTTGACTACTTTTCTGTGTGCTTTTCTTCATCACTTCACGGATATCCGCGACGGAGCATAGCTGACAGTCCGAAGCGTCGTTCAGGTATGTCCTGATCATGTCCCAGGTGTCATCCTCGGTCTGCATTCGATGGTCCTCTTCTGCAGCATTGTTTCTGAAGTGAGAACTGGATTCGCAAAGCGATGTGTAGCAGGTTACGACAAGTAGCATAGCCACCAAACTGGCATATCGCAGCGCCTGTGATGTCTTGTCAGGAAGATGCATATCTGTCTTGATCAAGTTGCCTTTTAAAAACAAAAACGTTCACCTGTAAGAATATGGGATTGATCAATGATGGCATTGGAACATTATCAACAAGAAGGATCACTTTACATTACGATGCTTTGTTATGCCTAGTCTACACGAAGGAAACATTTGCATGAAACATGAAACTGGTTCATGAAATGTTTCAATGGTGTTGCATTGATTTGGACACCTTGTTTCAAGAAACATGCTGTACCAGATAGGTAACAAAACATTTCATGTGCAACCTTTTTGTCATGAAATGTTTCGAGTTTCGTGTTTCATAAAATTGTTTCCTTGATGTGGACTAGGAATTATAATGAAATGTTTCATATGGTTGTACATGTAACAAATTTGTTTATTTGCTGCAATTTCCATATATCCTTGTGTTTTTGGAAATGTGGCAATAATATGGCTTATAAAACAAATATCTCACACACAAACAGGTACACTGCAGGTAAACAATTTTTAAAAAAAGCAAGTAATTTTTACCGTAAATTAAATTGCATGTGGAGTACTTACAAAGCTAGGAGCGTGTTCACGCAATACCGGTATTATTCCCAAACCAACCAATTTCCAATATCGTTCGAACATGCAGCAGCGGCACACAATTTACGGATGTTCAATATGTTTGTTGCCCAAGTTTATATAACAGAATCAATGTAATAACAAGCCAATAGAAATATTGCCTTCAACCCCAAGGGCTAATCATTGGTTCATTTGAATATGCTAGGGAGTGAAGCGTAGGTTGGATTTATGTCCGGCTTCGTACAATTTCAGACGCAATAGAAACAATCTTTCGTCAATCGTGCAAAATCAAAGTAGAGTGCTTCATTGAGTGGAACCGATCAATTCGCCATTAGAAAAAGCCACTCGAGCACTTATCGGAAACTTCAAGTAAGGTAAATAAATAACTGCTCAAGTGCTCATTGTTGCAATAAAACAGGAAGCTGTGTACAGAAAATCAAGGTATTCAAATCATCAATTCGAAATGAAATTTGTTTCAAGTAATATGCATTTCAGCAAAATTTGTTTAACGCGATATTAAATACTACTACATGTGCATGTTTTGCATAACTGTGCATTGTCCAGCAGATGTGCACATGCTGCATTTAGAATTGATAAGGGCCTATCGCATTTGCCAATGACGCATATATACCTGTACATGGAACCACAGCCATCATACTGGCTCGGCTTTTTCCGCAAAAAAAAACAAGACGGGAATTCGTGCTGGTTGGACAACTCATGGAGAAACATGGTTTTCCATTTAAGACTACTTGTGCAGAAAGGAAGCACTCTGACGCACGCCACAATAAATCCATGTACAAAGTAAATGGCGTTTGCCAACCACTTTAGCCAGGCCTTCGACATCCTCAAAGCTGCCGTGCCACCATTATCTTCATTTCATAAAACATTGTTTGTTGAATTATGATAAGGGGGTACTAGTTTATTTAGCATGTGCTGCAGTAGTTTTTAAATAAACAAAATATTCCATGTTTTAAATTAACTAGGTTTATGAGTCTATTCAAACCATTACCATTTCGATATTGCTATTTTATATGCTATAAATTAAATAGGCAAGCACGCCTAAAATTCTGGCAAATAGGTGCATATGTTTAAAAAATACTTCTATAAATATGATTAAAATTAACATGTTTTAACTATTGCTATACATGCACTGTCGTCTCAGTAATCCGACCTTTCAATAAAACGACAGACTCATTGAAAAAAAAAAAACTTCATCCCAATACCACCATAAATTTCTGACAGATGAGTTATGAATGATCATATTTTTGTTTGTTTGATGCTGTGTGTTCAACAATACGTGATAAACCAAACAAGCATCACATGTAGGCATACACTATTTTAAGCGAAACAATATTCAATAGGAGAGTACACACATATAATCAAGTGTGCAGTTATCTAAAATTTGTTCCGTTAATCCGACTGCTTGGTCCTATGTGATGTTATATTAAGGATTATTGCACTGTACTTTATAATTCATAGAAATCATCATACAAAGATATTTTCTATTTGGGAGAGCGAAATAAAGTTTTTTCCCAGAACAGTCTGTTGTGTATGTGAAGGCGGAAAGTAAGTGCTATTGAAAGACAGTTCAAAGTTGCCAATGTCATGGAATTTCAAACTGTTGCCATCAAGTAACAAGTATTTTAGGCTAGGTATAAAATGTACACCAGACAGGCTTGTCAGCGAGTTGTATGTCAGATCTAACCTGGTTAAAGACATTCCTTTAAGCCTCTGCTTGAAAGGGCTGTGAAGCGAAACAATACGATTGCTACTGAAGTCAGCCTCAACAACATCTTCAGTTACGTCATCAAGATATACACTGTAGCTCTTCGATTATGTTATCAGAAATCTCGAATTTTTCGAGTTTGACATTGGCAAAAGCTGGACTATTTGATTGAACTGAGAAAGTTTTTACTCAAATTCATCACCGTCAGATTACAAACTACATCTTTTTCAGAAATATTCGCAATGGAATTGGACAATTCCTCAAAGTTTAGCATGTTGCAAATAATGTTAGCAACTTCATCATTTATTGTCATTAATGTATATCCAAATGCTCCAGCCTTTTATTGAAGATAAAATAAGAACCATCAAGGTTTCCAATTTTATTAGATCGCAGATGAAGAAAAGTTACATTTACCAAAGAATTAAAAGCACCATTGGAAATATGCGAAATGTTGTTCATGTTCAGCAATGTCAAAAGCATATCCTAAAGTAACTATCTGATTGTGATCAAGGTGTACGTAGTTCAGATAGGTTTTTAGTCCTTCTTCAATGGTGGAATAGTGTACTCGCTCATCAATTGAATCTTCGTCTGTGGAACAGAAAACAACAAACTTTTGGGCAAGCAGAACAGCCAAAACACAAGAAGGACACCTTGTGCAGAACACCTCGATGAGTGTGGTATCAACAAGTCAAATATCCGAACATAAAGCATTCGAGCATTGAAATCCGTCATGTTCATGGTAGTGCAAATTTACACCAATTAAGTTGCCCTGAATGAAAGACCTGAAAATTAAATAACTTACTTAACTTATATCACAAAAATGAAGTCCGCCTCAAATTCACTCATCCCATTCACTAAAACTAAGAAATACACCTTATAGTCTGAATCTCTGGTCTTCATCAATTTGTTAAAGTATATGAATTATTACATATGGGGGATTTGAGAGTTTAAAAAATCTGAAGTAAAGGAAAAAAAGTTCGGTATGTGAACACTACTTTTCTAGTAATTGTGATAAGCTTATTTATAGACGTATAATTTGCTCTGTATAAAACGCTATAGGATGCAAGTCTCAATTATGAAATGAATCTTATGTATATATAGATGGAATAAAAAGTAATAAATGGTGCAATATATATTGCACAAAATTTAAGGAACCTGTTCATTTCTTGTAGAAAAGTAGAAGAAATGCATGTCTGATTTATTCCACTGTACATGCATGTATATACAAATGTACATGTATGCATGCTTTGCAATAAACTATTAGCTATTATTGAGTAGTTATCAGACTTTCTGCACTATGATTATCAGTTTCCCAATATACATATAGATAACAAGTTAAGAAATACTCACAAGTCTTCCACAAGCTCTCTAGGCCATAATTGTGTTTTTCTATTGTATTTTAATTGTCCAGGCCTAAGCTTCCAGCCCTTCAACTTCCAGCCCTTCAACAGTTAAAGAAATATATCGATAGCATCGCCAATTTCGAACCATATCAGCACGGAAGTTTTTTAACATTGCAACTTTCCTTTAATCTTTTAACACTTCTTGGAAAAATTGAACATAGGGAAAATAACTATACTTGGAAGTGAGAAATGAAAATACTAACAGCAATAAAACGTGGCGCCAAACGGAATGTAGTTTAATTTGATTAACAAAATTAAACAATTATACGATAATTTCGTCGACTGTTAATTCAAAATAATAAACAATGCCTAAAAAATTATTATATTACTATCTTCTTGCTGGGTTAGATCCTTTAGCTAAAATAGGTTAATTATAAATACATTTAGGGAAAACACAAAATACTACTATAACATGGTTCCTTCCCCCTTTGTCACATCTGAATTAAAAAATAACATTAAAAATTGTTTTTATTATTAGGAGATCATCAAATTTTTAAATTAAACTGCAGAAACCCACGAACAGGTTATGAAAAAGCAAATTAAATATTTATCAGGTAATCTTATAAGCTTACATTAAATTTTCCTGACCTTTTCAAAATAAATTTTTTCTCCCGAACAATTCCAGGCTTTCCAAGGCTGGGGCGAAATGATCTTCTCTTAGGAGACAAACATATGTTTTACGTTAAGGCAAATTGGTCTGTATATAACCACACAACAGTGTTGGTAACTACACTGCAGTACAGTAGTGCATTGCAGTGAAGCGACCTATTTGAACCGGAAATATCACTGCAGTGCACCACTGTGCTGCAGCGTAGCTATCATGAAACATTGTAACAACTATGTAATTTCCATTAAAGACCATTGCCACCTCATTTCATATAGGCAGACTAGCTCACTGCCTAAAAAATTATCCGAAAGCAAAACAACGGTTCTTCGGCTTTTCTTCACGACCATGCTTATGATTTCCGGCATAATAGCAAATTTAAAGACGAAAAATTTGGTGACATTTATTTCCTTTGGAAAAACGGAAGGGAAAACTTGCAACGCCTTGGATGTGACAAATGAAAAAAGCCAGGCAACGAACAGGACAGTTTTACAAGGTTAACAAAAACTTGCATACATTTTTATATACGTCAATGTACAAAATAAACATTAATAAAACTTCTGCCGAAGGAACAGATTATATAGTCACATTTATGTTTTGTTACATTCCTTTTAAGGATAGGTATATATATTTTTGATAACACATATTTAAGCAATTCATATTTATATTTCGTCTAAAGCAAAATAGAAAAAGAAAGTCGGGTTATTTTCACATTCACATAAACGTCTCTATTGCTTTCTAAGCAATTAAAACAATATAAGAAAGCGTCAATATAAATACATGTACACTGACGTTGATATTTGTCTGAAAATGTTCACTACTGTATACATTGGTGCGATACAAACATGCATGAATTTCTGCAAAATGAGCTTCATACACCAAGCACTGAACTTTAAAATCCATTGAAATTAATCATCATTCAAAGAGATTTTCTATCTGGGAGAGCAAAAAAAAGTTTTTCCCAGAATAGTCTGTCGCCCCATTCCAAGTAAGTGTTCGTCTTCAAATATAATTTCATTTCAGGATCAAGATCTGTGGGCATCTTTCCCAACACAATGACGATTAGCCGATTGCACCGATCAGCCATGGCTTTGAAATGGGCAGATTTGAACTCAAAACGACACCACTCACTGTGCACAAAATTATCAGAAAGCAACACAATGGTCCTTCGACTTTTCTCCACGGCTTCTAATATGCTTTCTGTTATAATTGCTCCTACCAAAAAATCCCTCTGATGGATGCACAAGCGGTAGGGATGTTCGATTTGCTCCAGACGAGGAACTATTTCGATGGCCAGAAACTCTTCGTCAAGGGCACTATGTGCGATGAAGGCATCGTAGATTTTGTCCTCATCCATCGCCTCCGAATTTTTGTAAAACAGTCTTAGTCCATAGTTGGAATAGATGAGCACCTGCATTTCTCGGCGGTAAATGAAGGCCATAACGCACATCAATGAGACCACAAAGAGAGAGGCCAAAACACCTGACCAAAGGACGACGTTCGTGATCAAGATCTTGTCTTTCAGCACGTAACACTGGGATGAATTGAAGGATAAAATAAGACTGTCTCGCACAGCACCATTTTGAGACGTGCAAAAGAGTTTATTGACATCCTGCACGATATGGGAATAGTTCTGCAACCAAATGCGGAACTGTTCTATATAGTCGCAGTCACAACTCCAAGGATTGTTTCGAAGGCTCAAAAGGGCCAGTGTTGATGAAATGTTCATATTCCAAATCAGCATATTATTTAAGTTGTTGTCATTCAGTCGAATCTCTAGAATGGCACTTAAGGGATGGAACACCTTAGTGGGAAGATGCATCAAGCTGTTGTGAGCCAAGTACAGTTCTGTTAGCTCAAAGAGATTTTGAAACGCGTCATCAGGAAGGCTTTCTAAAAGATTGGACTCCAGGTTTAAAACCTTTAGATGGGCTAAACCCTTGAAAGTCCCAGTTTCCAATGTCCTTATTCGGTTGTCGTTGAGATGCAGTTCTAATGCCTTAGAATATGAAATCAGCATTGTTTCGTTGATATTTTCCAATGCATTACTGGTAAACTGCAGGTGAAGTGGCAATTGAGATAGCAATACTGGCAAACCATCAAGATCAGCACCAGTGCAGTTAATGAACTGAAACCCGTAGTCATTTGAAAGATAGCACGAGCACATCTCCGGACAAGGCACATTACAAGTGGTGCTGTATAAGCTGTCAAAGTTGCAACTGCAGTAAGGATTTGAATTTGCAGTTTGGCAGGAGAACCTTTCTCGGTTGATAGAAATTGATAGATTTCTTTTCACAGCACTGTGCTGCCAAGAAGGACAGGTTCCAGAATTTAGAAATTTTAGGGATGCCTTATCTGGCTGAATTCCTCCTTCATACTTTACCATATAGTCGAATTCACAGTCGCAGCTTAGCGAGTTATAATCCAGGTATATGCTCGGATACGTCTTACTAGCAATCAGGTAAAAAATCAAAGGGCAGAAACTTTGAATCTCGTTGTCCGAGACGGAAAGCAATTGCATATCCATAAATGAAAAGTAAATGCTGTTGAAGGCTGATTCAAAGTTTCCCATGTAAAGGAATTGCAATTTATTGCCATCAAGTATCAAATATCGTAGGCTAGGCGGAAAATGTACACCTGATAGGTCGGTAAGTAAATTGTATTTTAGATCTAATATGTTTAAAGACATTTTCTTCAGCCTCTGCTTGTAAGGGCTGTTAATCTTAACAATACGGTTGCTTTCAAAGTCAGCTATACCAACATCGATAGCGATATCATCAAGTCGGAGTTTTTTGATCCCATTATGGTTAATCAGCAATCTTTCAATTTTGGCTTTCGCAAAAGTTCGTCTGATAGAACGGAAATTGTTATTAGATAAATTTAGCTCAGTTAATGTCCGATTACAATTGAAAACCCATTCATAAATAGTTGTAATGGAATTGCGATTAAGGTTCAATATTTTCAAATTTTGCAAGTTGCAAATAATGTTAGCATCTTCGTGATTTATTGCTGTTAACTGGTTCCAATGCATATCCAGTGTTTTTAAACTTTTCACGAGCCTTAAGTCTGGTAGAAACGAAAATTTATTACTACTTATATTCAAATGCTCCAATTTTTTATTGAAATTAAAATGAGAACCATCAAGATAGCCAATATCATTGAATCCCAGATCAAGGAAAGTAAGATTTACCAAAGAATCAAAAGTGGTATTGGAAATGTGCGAAATAGCGTTATTGCTCAGTATAAGGCTTTCAATATTGTTAAGTTTAGCAAAAGCCTTTCCTAAAGTAACTATATGATTGCGGTCAAGGTTCAGTTCGGATAGGTTATCGAGTCCTTTGAAATAATTGCTCTGTATTTCGGTGATTTCATTCGTTGACATTCTTAGCACCTTCAATTTCAACAGTGATCCAAGACTAGTAAAAACACTTGCTTCTAATTGGTTGTCAGACAAATCTAATAATAATAATCTAGTTAACGTCAGGAAAACTTTATCTGGTAAATTTCTCAAAAGGTTCTTGCTCAGACTCAACTTGAGCAAGTTATCGAGCTTCACAAATGCACCAACGTCAATCGTGTCAATGAAATTGAGTGACAAATTCAATTCTTCTAAGTTGGGAAAACCGCAAAAGGAGGTGCCAACGAGCACCTTTAAATTATTGTTCACAAGTTGCAGTTTCTTAAGAGTTGGACAGCAGTCGTCGGAAGCACACTGTTGATTGAATCCAAAATTTTCAGAGCTCGCAATTAAATTGCCATTAATCTCCAAGTTGATGACATGCCACATGTTACAGAAATAGTTGGGTTGAAATAATTCAACGTTATTCTTATACAGCACCACACTGGTGGTCTCGCTGAGCATCACGAAGTATTTATCAGCCTGACTTATCAAACTTTTGCGTGTTGCATAATATTTGTGTTCTTCCATGTAGAAAAAATGATAAGATTTTTTGCAGTTTAAAGCACTGGGGTCAAAGGGCTCGCGCAATATGATGTCGCTAACTATGTCGTCCGAGTAATCCGTGGGCCACTGCGAACTATGGCATGTATAATATATATCACCGATGAACATCTCAATATTAATTGATATTTCTGAAGGGTCTGGAACATCTTCCTTCGATGCAATCTGCAGTGATGGAATAGTAGTGTTCTCGCTCACAAATGGAAACTCAGGCTGTTCATAAGAAAACCCAAACCTTTTTGGCAAGCAAAAGACCCAAAACACAAAAAGGACACCTAGTTGTGCAGAACACCTCGATGAGTGTGGTAGTAACAAGTTGAATATCCGAACAT
Organism: Xestoiulus laeticollis; assembly: GCA_034698905.1. NCBI lineage: Eukaryota > Metazoa > Arthropoda > Diplopoda > Julida > Julidae > Xestoiulus > Xestoiulus laeticollis. The sequence continues at coordinate 1,810 of JAQGCC010004156.1, read as the reverse complement.
AAGATTTTCGAGAACTGAGATCAGGCATGTTCATGGTGGTGCAATTTAATTTACACCAAGTTGCTCTGAATGAAATACCTAGTAATTGAATAAAATATAATGTAGGTTAATAAACTGTAGAGTAATATTTTATTATGTTTAGCAAAATAAGTAATGGTTAATGTAAAATTAACTTTAAAAGGTTGCATACCAGAATGAGCCTTTTTTTCTAAATCATTTTTTAATTTAATTTTGGAAACTGTTAGGAACAAATGAAATGTACGAGGACCTAGCATAAATATTCTATTATTATTCTCAAGTATCATATAGAGAACGAGTGAAATAATTATACTCACGATGCTGGTAATATTCTAAAAATTTTCTAGGCCGTTATCATGCTCATCATGTTATGTTTTCTTCGAGAGATTATGTAAGTTTCATGAACAGATCTCCAGCTTTTCAGGTCTCCCAACAGTTAAAGAGCTATGGCCAGTATTGCATATTCTAAACCACACCACCACGAAAATATTAACATTGCAACTTCCCTTAATATTTCTTGGAAAAAAAACTATCATAGGGAAATTATCTACTTGAAAGTGACAAATGAAAAATAATGAAGAAAAAAAAAACGCGGCGCCAACAAGAACACAGTTTTACTAGGTCAACAAAATTAAGTAATTATAGGAAAATTTAATCTAATAAAATTTTAACAATATGCCTAGCAGCATATCTTGCTGCTCAAAAATTGGTTTAGACCCACAACTTTGGGAATCACAAAATACTATGGAACTATCCCGGCATCCGCCTATATTGGCCTTTATGGGCGATTGAGGGCTTTCAGAAGTATGGTGGTCTTACAAAGAATGTCAAGTCGTTTGTAACCTTTGAAACTCAGACATGTACTTTAGAACAGTTCCCCGAGTGCCAAAACTGTTTTTTTATTCATTACTGAATAGATAAATGGCCAGACGATGCAAATCAGCGGCATTTAACTGACAGACAGGCTTGTCTTGTCTGAAAACATGTCAAATAAACTCTTTGCCCAAGTTTATCCAGGTGTGTTAATGTGAGACGTTTTCCAAGCACAATGTTAGTATTGGTCGATAAAATGTTTACTTCACTTGCGATTTGGAGTATAAATAGATCTATCAGGTAGCGATAGCCGTCCAAAAGAATTCAGAAAGCACATCGGGCTCAAAACAAGAGCCCAAATCCATTCGCATGTAATGCTTTTCAATAGCCATGATATCCGTGCACTATATTTGCATTTCAAACAAAATTCAATTTGGCACAAAGAAGATAAAAGCATCAAGCTATATATATCTATAAGTGGACTTTTTGAGGGAAAGGCCATTTAATATTAGGTTGTCCTACTTTTCATGCCAAGAGTCACAAGAGTGCCACAGAGAATCCGTGGCCACAACAGTTAGGTGCAGGCCTCTTTTGAGTACATAGTAAATGGCCTCATACTGGTCGCAGCTTCGCCAAAACTGATTTTATATCAATAAACTATCAAAATGCATGCTTATATAGTGTATAATTGTAAATGTGTTAAAAGTCAAATCAGGACCATGCAAAAGAACAGATAAGTTAACCACATTATATTAAAAAATGTTTTTCCATATATGTAGAACACCCTTAAACACTATCCCTTAAGGGGGAACTGAACTGACTCTGAACTGCACGTTTTGTTATGAGTGAAATTTTGAAACATACTTTTAAAAAACAACTTGTTATAATACAAAAATAAAAAATGATAAAAATGCAGTATTTTTGTAGCTACTACATGATCAAAATTTCATAATTTTCCCATTTATAGGGGACTGTAAAT
>JAQGCC010004155.1:0-13692 GCA_034698905.1 Xestoiulus laeticollis | reverse complement strand
CATGCAGTATAGCTACAAAAATACTGCATTTTTATCAATTTTTATTTTTGTATTATAACAAGTAGTTTTTTTTAAAAATAGGTTTTAAAATTTCCACATAGCAAAACATGCAGTTCAGATCCCCCTTAAGTCATGCTCTTAGCTATCGTACGTGTATTCGCGCCATCTAACATGTGCTACACATGCGTAGTAATGAAGCATGGACATTGTCTATTACCACAAGATAGACAGCAAACAAGCACGTTTTTAAGAACTTTTAAGAGCATTCAATAGCAATGAAGCACCTTCATTTATTCTTGCTACTTAGGCCTATAAGGCTTTCCAATTTTTTTAGTATTTTCAAATGAAACAACCAAATGTTATTTTCGGTACTACTCATAGCTTGCAAATCGTGTAGAATTTTACTTATCAACAAAATGCATTGAAAAAAGCTGATAATGAGTAAGGTTATTGTTAGTTCACATTTTTAATACTCTGGACAAATAGGTTGAAATTTTTTTAAAATGATAGGCATTATACGACCAGGTTTAAGGTACATGTATAACCCACGAATGGCATTTTCAAAATGTGTGTCGTTTCTGAATGGTAAAAGTTCACAAGCTGACTTGGCCACCTTTCTGCATAAAAAAAAATCGAATAAAAAAATTCCTCAACTAGACTGGGAAATAAATTATTTAGTTGGAACATGCATTCTTGCACTTAAACGAATTTCGACACGCTGAGGATTTTCCCAAGGGGGTGGAGGTGGCGAATAATTCATTTTGCCATTTATTGTTCCAGAAAAGTTCTGTTGGCGACAAAAAAAAAATATAATTGGGGCTGTAAAATTGCGTCGATTACAAAATGAGTTTATACGCCTTTGTTTATCCACTGGATTATACTGTTATTGTCCGTTTTTAACGTTATTAAGGCACGCGTATATATACCGAAAGGTCCATATAATCTACAACAACGTACGCTATAGTATATGCCTGCAAAATCCAATAACTGGAACTTGTGTTTTGAAGAAAAAAATGTACGGGCTCTTCCTGGTTATTGCTTAGTAATTTACTTGCTATTAAGTTGCCTCGTATAAAAAATTTTAATATTGGCAGACGCCATATATTGCCTTGCAATCTCGGATGTTGACAAATCTATGCAGATACGATCGTGTAAAAATATAACTTGAAAAAAAATATTATTAAACTTATTAACCATAGATTTAGATAGCTTCCTGGAATTTTTGGATGTTTAAAATAATTGCTTTTTTATAACACTTATAAGATTTTTGATTATTTTTGATATTAATGTAAGATAAAAAGCAATTAAATTGGATGAGTATGTTACGTAGAATGATACATTTATTTCACTTAATTTAAAATTATAATGCATCTTAAAATATTTTTCTTTAAAACATCTTGTTTTAAATGTTAGGTACAGATTTAACATATTGTACTCGTAATGCATAACTAACAATTGCAATTATTTTATAAATTTAAATCAAACTGCGTATAATTTGGTTGTTAATGTAAAGGATAAAAAGTAAGTTATATATGTATAACAAAGCATAATAATTTATTTAAATGTACTTCTCTTATAAAAAAGATTATTTTTAAAAGAACATCTATTGATATGTAAATAGAATGTACATGTATATAAGCTTTAGCCTACATTTATACATGCTAACAAAATTCTAATTTGGATAACAAATTGTATAGGCTATATGACAATTGCGTCTTCTGGAGTTCTTGAAAAAAAATATGGGATATGCCACGCCCATAATTCCTATTATTCATAGTTCCAAATCTCTAATTTTCGAAAAAGGATGGCAGTGTCATTTATAATTATATGCTCTTAGATTTTCGTTCACAATGCACATCACAACTCCAAGAATAGTGCATAAAATAGTAACATGTTTAAATACATCTACTATAAATACACGCATGCAAAGCAGCATAATTTTCCTTCTTCAAATATTCATGACATTTTCTTTACTTCTTGCCACTCTACTTATTTTCTCGGTAAAAGATGAGATCCCTCGCCAAAGTAATTTCACTGTTTACTAAAAAAAGCACCTATCGAGGCAAGAAAAAAAAAATGCAAATACCGCATTTTATTCCATTTAATTTACATTCAAGATGATTAACTTCCGGTTAATGGACGTTCGCCAAGCAAAATGCAGAATTTATTATCGAGAGGCATCTGCAAGCGCATTCATTTTCTACCACCATGTTTAGCAACAACTTTACCCCAAGACATTCTTTTGCAAATGGGAATCTATTTAGAAGTTCTTGACAATGAAGGGTTAAGAATAATGCATTTGTGGAATATACATGAAGAAAAGTCGTTCCAAACCCAATTCCGATGAGGCTGGTTTATACTTTGAAATGCACGAGCATTTTCATTTGCTCTTAGAAGTACTATACATTATAAGAAACGTCAGTGAAAAATGTTGTTGCCTGTAACAGTAGCATCGTTCGTTGTAACTTTGGTTTAGTGTCCAAACTACGAAATATACTTTGTGTGGTTGAAATTGAGTTTCGTAAAAAAAAACTCATGGAAATCCTAGTTCATATTATTGCCCATACAAAAAAAATCTCTTAGAATTTTGCAGGACTCTTTCTGTAAAAATGAATTATGATGCATTTCTGTAGAATCAATTATGTTGCATTTCTGCAGAAACTAAAATTGCTAATTTAAGAAAAATCGTTATGGAAATTCCTATAACTTGCACTTGGCATTATATATGATACCTCATACAGTATATAATGGTATTTGTACAATGTATATTAAAAGCTATAATATAACTGCAAGAAAGGAAAATGCAGCAGACACCTTTCATCATGTCAATTTCTGCATACATGTATGAATATATGCAAGAAATTCTGCAAAATTATGGTGGAGAGTTGTATCCTATATTTTCTGTATAATAGTTTCTGAAGAAAATACACTGTGCTATTTTTCTGCTCACTTTCTGCTCATTATTCAGGTAGTCACTTATACAAATAATGCCATATGGCAATGCATTGCTCTAGAACTATATTTTGTGAAAAGCGGCGACCATAAGCAGGTGGTCACCATGTTTGCAGAGGTGGTCAATTTCCCAGGTTTTACTGTATTTATAAAGGAAATTTAGACAAAGAGTTTTTATTTCGGTTAAGACAAGATAGAAAACGATGCTGGGGCTATAGGCCTAATATTTAAACTAGTATTAATTGACCATGGATTCTGTAATCCCGTTTTGTTGCAAGACCCCGAAATAAAAAAATCGATTGAATTGTCACGTTTTTCATTATACTTCCATGTAAAAACAAGGTGAGCTATCTTAAAAAGTTATCATTTGTAGCCTGGTTTGTCAAATAAATTTGCGCCCAATAGGTCCAATTAGACCTATAGAACAAAAAGCATTCCGAACATTCCTGAGGGTGACATATATATATCTGCTCTGAGTCTCCGTAACCAGGAATATTGCCCAAATGAAAACAAACTTCATACCATGTACATATGCATGTGAACATTCACTGTATTTTAGATGATGGTACAATCGAGTTGCAGAAAATATGGAGAAATAAATGATTTGATGCTATCTTCTATGGCAGGTAAGTAGTACATGTATTCAGCCTCTATACTGCAGTATCTGCTGGGAATCCCAATAATCTTATTTACTCACTGATCACGACAAACAACACCAACAGCGATGTCAAACATTCCGTTAGCCACAAACAAAAACTTTATACAATCGACATTTCGGATTGCCAAGTTCAAAATTCATGTCAACAAGTTTACTATAAATGCACGTATTTGTTCAAAGAAAACATGATAAGAACATTGTAATCCGGTTGACTGGGGCACATTGGGATAAGCTTCATCAAATTAAGCAAATCGTACCTGCACATGTAACTATAGAATTCTGTTCTTCGCCCGTTTGTCTTAAATAAACGGCTCCATCCGAAATCCATTGAATTTTCCACAATTTTTCATGTTTCATGCATGGTTTACGGTCCCGTTCACCCCTTTTCAGCTCCCATGACTTATCCTGTTTTTAAAATAATTTTCCCTGACCATCCTGTTGATTGAAATTTAAAATTAGGACAATATAACAATAACTTTTGTTTTGCAGCATGAAATCACACAAACTATTAATGCAACAATTTTCCACCTTCTCTTGTCTGAATTGAAAAACATATATCTAATTATCAAGGTTTTTTTTACAAACATTCGTGTCATTAAATAGTTGCTTGAGCAACTAAAAATCACGTTGAAAAAATTTAAAAGCCAATTTTTTGCTAATTTTTTTATATAAAATTATGTTAAAATAATTTAAAAAGGCAATTTCTCATAATCCCTTTTGTGATACATGCATGCATATGTTTAATATTTGGTCATACAGTAGATAAACAGTTAATACGAATACACGAATAAACACCGGGTGATAGCTTAATCGCACAGTGCATAGGGGATTCCCCTAAGCTAGCTTATATTAATAACAAGCTGGCAATTAACGCTTTTCCGCGTAATTAGATGTGCGCATGCGCTGCTCTTGCGCGCATCTAATTACGCGGAAAAAGCGTTGCTGGCTTGTGGAAGGAGCCTTGTATAAACTTAAAAAAACATGATTTTCAAGCCTAATGAATTCATACAAACTCCGTCTCAAATTGGGACACTGCATTCTTGCATAATTAATGCCGTCGCGAATACGCATCGGCGCTGGCGGCCCCTAGGGGAAAACCCGGTACAGGGTCGTCCCCTTCGGTCGGTTAAAAATTTAATGACGAATCCGATATTAATTATAGTTAGGTGAACGGCAATTAGCTTTTCGTTCATCGCATTATGCGCTATAGTGGAGCCCCCCCGCCAATGCTGCTCTAGCTCCGGCTTCGGCTTCAAATTGCCCGTATCCGTGTCATTATTTCTCGCTAATTAGCCGATTCTGGTGAAACATTTATGGGATATGGCTTGGAGTATACGAAGACATCAAACCCGAATTCATGCAAAAAAAAATATGCGGCGGATATTTAATTGCCCAACAGAACGGGACCGAAAACGGATTAAACGTAATAAGAAGCTTCGTCGCATACTTGCAGCAGGCCGTCGCCATCACTCTTGCTATAATGAATCTTTTCACACAACTGATTACATTTTTTTTTCACTAGACGACTAACCCACCCTGAAAATGTCACCCCATGCATGAAACAGTCAACATTGCCAAATATCGCATTATTAAGCCTAATATTCCCATCCCTCCATCATAATCATAACCATTATAATCGTTCTTCCAGATCGTACACTTGTCCTATATTTCAAACAAAAAGTATTCATCACATATCCCGGCAATAAAAATTTTATATAGCAGATATGACATATTATGGGAAATGACATATCATAAATTGGACACTTATGAAGATAGACTCCATCATTGCTAATTAGAAAAAATGTATCGGATTCTGTAAAGGCCACAGTACCTAGCCATATTTTCATAAATATATATACAGTAGGCCTATATGTATATAGAGAATCTTGGAATACATGTATGGCCTTTTAATATTTCCATTCTTAATAATCTTTTACACTGCAAATGAAAACATCTTAAAAAATGTCCACGAAATAAGTACGGTAAGATGCATCTTAAGAAATTTAACTTAAATTAAGATGCATCTTCTGCATTTTTTTTTTTTTGTTTACTGTACGTCTTATTACAAAATGCAACTAATTTTAAGTTTAAAAAACTGGTGAAAATAAGATGCATTATTGCATCTTATTTCGTGGACACTTAATTTAATATGTTTTGATTTACAGTGTAGTAATAATGGTTTAAGAAACAAAATTTTAGACGTTCAAAATTACCCGTTAAATAAAATGCAATTTATTACAATTCATGAAGTAATAGTCGAGGCTTTCTTCGTTTATTTGCTATTTTTCAAAAGATAATGAATTCGATCGTATCGACAATAATGAAAAATATTGAATGGAAATGACAATTGCAAAGATGAAATCATTAAAAGCATTCTATCATAACACCTAGAAGAGGAAAGTGACGAAGAGGACACATCTGAACTGGTACGAGTGACTATATACACAAGAAGTAATGAAGGAAAATTATTGATGAGTTACAACAATTCTGTACTTATTATACATGTAGGTCTACAGAAAGGTAATTGAATTTTTGATTGTTGAAATGGTAGATAATCACTTTATATACATCTGCTTAATAGGGCCAAATATATAATCGCAACACTTTTTAATTAACCGGAATTCAATATATACACCAAAACCATGTGTCATCGCTACCAAAATTCAAATACATTTCCACATTAAAAATATTTTATTATATTTCACCTCGACATTTAAAAAGTCGTGTGGTTGTGGGAATAACAAATATAGCCAACATTATTTATAGATGTTTACAGACATTTGACAGACACAATATTCATAATGGGTACCAACGTACATTGTGCCTCGTATAAATGAAACCATGTCGATCAATTCATATTATTTTACAATTTTGTCGTATTTTTTAAATTTAAGATCTGTGTTAAGCATTTGGCTTTATTTTAAGAGCAGCAGTACTGTGACAGCATCATTCCTTCAATTGCTTCTTTCCATAAATGTACGGGTGCAATGACAAATATGTCAATTTAGCTTTCCATGACACTGCCACTACTGTATGTGCAAACTAAGCAATATCATATCATGAAAAGCAATAAATTAACCTATTCATTTAAAGAAAAGAAAATCAGGATGAGTGCAGTAAGAATAAAATGAAATCCCTCCTGGAGAAAAAATACCTTTTTCTAAATAAAAACGCATAGTGCGTATCTGAGTTGTGCAGCCTATTGGAATCAGGTAGGCCTATATAGGATTCATATCACAGCGTGGGTATTATAGAAAAGTGTCTTAGTCTTACTACATAATTACTATAACACATTATTGTTATGTCTTAAGACACTTTTAACAAAATGAAAATGTCTAAGTCTAATATGAGAAAAGTGTCTTATTCTTAAAAATATTGTTACCCGGCATAATTTATATAACTGTCATGAAATGAAAAGACAGGTTCCTATATGCCCAATTAGCGCAGCAAGCGAACTGAACTAATGCAGTTTTCTATAGATGCAGTGGATTTGATATGCGAGGTTATGCTGGACATTAGCAACGGACCCAACCATTGTTAAATACCCTCATTTCATTTCGATTGGGACCGTAGCACTTATGATTATTGGATATTTTTATACAATGGTTTGTTCCAAGCTCTCGTTTCATTGCCTGATGATGAATTACTTATTTGTTCTGCCAAATGAGTTGCACCATTGATTTCAAAACTAAGGCTAACATATTTGTTTTTCAAATGTTATCCTTAGCCTAAAACTATTTCTGAAGAAAAGTGATTAATTCATGTAGGGGAAACAGGGGCTAGTTGTTACACAAAAAATGTATGCATTTTTAATTTCATTATTAAACACATTGAGTGAAAAAGAAAAGCAAATCTTGGATAACCAATTCCAATTTTTTATTTTTTCATTTAATTAATTTTAAGGTTGTTATACGTGTTTTAAAGACACTCCGACTTTGTGAAAATATCCCAGGTTATCACACGTATGTCGGGGCAAGTTGTCATGGCATGTTAATAGAGTCAACTGAATATAATATGTATTTTCATACTGATTACAATTGTAGCTATTAACTTATAGAGCACAAAAATTACACCCTGACTATTTATTTTAGCTCAAAACATAATTTTAGTCAATATCTTCTTAATTATGTGTGATTTTAAAATGTTGACTTCATTTTTTGCATTTAGTGATCAAAATTCATTAGAAAATGTATGCTATATTTTGTGTGTCTGCAGCATTTAATTTTCCCCTGCGAGAATGGAGTTCTCAAATGGTGACAACATGCCCCTTGATTTTGTGAACACTTGCCCCACATGTTCAAATTTAAAAAAGTCTAATAGCCCTAACACTTTGCAGCTAGTAATTTAAAAAAAAAAAAACATTACTGTATGATATGTTAAAACATGTGCATGCAAATATTTTACTTTTCTATTTATCTCTGTTATCCAGAAAGTGTAATTTACAAATTCTGAAATTCACTTTGAGGTGCCAAAAACACGTTTTTTAGTATAACACAGAAACTTTCAATTGGAAACAATTGAAACTACCCGGCTACCAGCCTTGTCTAGGTGGGGACTTACTTAGGTAGGGAATGTTTTTTTTTTGGGATCACGGTGTATGTTCAAGCATCTATTGTTCCAAAGTTACATAACGACCCAGATTCATTGGCCTGTACTAATTTGTAACCATTTTGTGTTTTTCAGAACCTTACTAGCTGATGGGATATTTTCTGTCAGTGTCACCCTTCATTCATCAATGGTGCGGATCAATGAGAAGCATCTAGCAAGCATAAAACTATAAGTGGATTAGTTTGTTCGCTTAGGTTGTTGAACGATGCTGGAGGCAAGCCAGGCCATATCTACGCCAAACAACTTGCTGTGATTTGTCGTCATTGTTGACCTTTTAATTGATGTCATTGGCCAACTGTAATGAATATTTAGCTTGGCAGAGTATATCACCCTTGTAGTAGTTTGCCAGCTAGTTTTTTTTAAAGTTTCTGTGCCTTGACATTTGATTTGTAAACAAGCATTTGAATATTTCATCAGTTATCCATAAACATTCATAAACATTTATGCCCTGGCCTTGTTTGCACTACAATATTGTTTTTAGCATTGTCCTTGCGGCGATTACTGTATATTTAAATCAAATAATAATGCACGATTGATACAGTATATACAGTGTATACACCATACATTTACAAAATCCTCGAAATTTCTCTTAAAACATAATTAAATATAGAATGAAATGCTACTTAAGGGCATCTAAAAGTTGCTCAGTACAACTACTGTATATTTCAGTACTGAATTGTAAAGTATTATTCGATGCAATTACGAAATTTGTATTTCTTTATACAGTGTATATACATGTATATACATGTATACACCATACATTTACAAAATCCTCGAAATTTCTCTTAAAACATAATCAAATATAAAACGAAATACTACTTAAGGGCATCTAAAAGTTGCTCAGTACAACTACTGTATATTTCAGTACTGAATTGTAAAGTATTAGGCGATGCAATATTACAAGGAATATAAATATACAAAATGAAATGCAAACTATAAAATAATGTCACAATTTTGATCAAAAACTAAATTCAATATTAAAAATCCGAACAACCATTTTATAACGTTTTCTCTCAAAATTAAAAGTAATGCATATAGAGTGCATATGTTTGTACTTGGTTTCCAAAGAAATTAAAATTTAAGCACATGTGGTTGCGCCAGGATTATAAGTTTGAAGACAAGATGGTATCTATCTACAAAGCATTTGTTTTGTCACTGTCGCTAGATGTCATCTATGCCAAATATTTCGAACTTATCGTGACTTACTTCCTATGGGATATTGAAAATGAAAAAGCGATTGAAAATTGGGCTGTCTACCGCCTCGCTAATTGCAAATGTTGGTGTGCAATCCGTTACGTGGCAATCTTTAGTATCATGGCATCATTACCAGCAGCACCAGTCTCATGAGTCAATTGGCGTTTCTAAATCCCCAAGGCGATTTAGCTTACGTTTATTGGCACATCCCAAGTAACAAGAGAGAAACTGCTCTATAGAAACTAGGCCATATCATAAACGCCATTGATCAATATCGTGACGATTCGGGTGACACGCGACACTGTCATATATATTTATGCTTGAAACGACATTTAGACGTGCAACATGCATCAAGGAAGCATCAGAAAACTATGCCAAATTGGAAAAGTTTTGCACGAACCTGTCGTGTAATGAATGGCATGCATATAATCCATATTCATTATAAAGTCATACAAGTTTGTCATATGAAAACGACAATTGCAATCTCTCTTTTATAACCAATTATATTCCCTTTTATAGTGCGCATTCGAAATGCAATGCTATTAAAAAAGTTGAACTCTCATTCATGAATCTTGAATATTCAAAAAATGAGAAGATAAAATCAAATTTCCATTTATAACATCTGCTACATAATTATGAGAATAAATCAAGTACCAAACAGTCTTCTTCTTTACTTAAATTTGACCTTCCTTCAGTATAAATTAGAATACATATTCAGTTAATTTACTAATGATTTTTTTATTATTATGCACCGCTTTAATGATTATAATTTCCACATCACTGGAATTATCTCCACAAACCTTCGCTGCTTTCATACACAATATAATAGGTACATTCAAGGTACCAAAGCTTAGCCCTGCAGGCTGTGCTACGTTTATGTTTACTTGACGGAGGCTTGAGTGGGCTGATCAAGCTTATAATATTCAGTATTTTGGCGCCAATGATTATATTGCAACGGCTCTTCATCTAATTAGCTATAATTTCACATGCAATGGTGGGTAGGCGGGACTATGTTGTGTTGATAAACAGGAAATTGACTCCTCTGAGCCTCCGTCACTACGAATTAAGCCGAATATGGCTATAAATGGGCTTAAGATTCAGATCGTGAGCGCAACTAATAGATATATGCTCATGATCAGAAACTTTTCGCTTTTTAGCCACATTTGGCTAAATCCGTAGGGACGGAGGCTGAGAGGAGCCTATTTCCTGCTTGACCTACTCTTAAGGAATAGTGGAGTAGCCACTCAAAAGAAAGCAAACTAACCACAAACGTGTTGGCTGTGGTTGCCCGGCCCTCTTATGGAATAGTCGAGTAGCCCCTTAAAATTATGCAAACTCTCACCACAAACATGTTAGCTGGGTTTGACCCTCTTCAGGAATAGTCGAGTGGCCCCTTAAAAATAAGCAAACTCACCACAAACATGTTAGCAGCGTTTGCCCCTCTTCAGGAATAGTCGAATAGCCCCTTAAAAGTATGCAAACTCTCACTACAAACGTGTTAGCTGTGTTTGCCCCTCTTCAGGAATAGTCCAGTAGCCCCTTAAAAATAAGCAAACTCGCCACAAACGTGTTTTGTGTGTTTATTCCACTTTTGAATGCAGTCGTACATCTAACCAAATTTAAATAAACCACATGCTTCCATATATAGTAAACAGGTGCATGTTTTTCAAACTAAACTAAACATTACAACTACTTTTTTGAGCAGAAGTCTTAGCATCTTGCGAATGACCAATAATGTAATGTGGGCCTACTAATGAATTCAAATTTATTAAAATAGCAATGGAATTACATGCTTGTAGTTTAGCTACAGGTGAGATCCACATTAAGAGATGAGGTCGAAGCCGTGGAACGGTCATATTGCAGTATAGTTAAGTATGAGTTAATTTACGTATAGACATGTAACTTTAATACGAGCAACTTCATGTCCTGCTTGGACGTTATATGATGCAGCTTTTGCGCCCTAAAACACTTACCTCACTACCACTACCACTAACTGCACCATACATCAACAGATTCAAGTATTGCATCTGCCATTAAGTCCACTTGTGGTGATTATTGTAATGCAAAGGTTATCTCAAGACAGGCAAACTGAATTAAAGGGCACTGGATTAGGGCATTCCGACAGTTGATAAATGACCATTCTTCCATCGATTGATGGTGGAATTCAATCTCACTCCTAGGCAAACTACAATAGCTTTAGCAACCATGCAGTTACGTGGTGCCTTAAGCTAATTTAAATTAGCTTGACCTGGTGGAAATAATTGTTTATAGTATCTCTGCAAGCCCTCCTGCAATCAATATCATTTTGGAGACTTCTTCTGTGATGCCCACAGTTGGAATTTAGTTAGAGATGAATTCTGCTATCTGTCCGAAGGAACAATGCATTTCTTGCAACTGTAAACCCTGAAATTCCTCGTTTTCATATGGGTTTACAACATGCAACTTAAACTAGAGACAAGTGATGTACAACATAATGGAAGCGCTGGTGAATATATGAGTAACAGACAATGTTTATGTTGATGGCAACACTGAAATGCCATTTAGAAATGATTATGTCATGCGATGCGTTTAAAGGTTGGATTGTCAATAGCTGCCAGTATCACATGGCAGTAAATAGGTTGTGGAATGTAAAACGCTTGTGCAAATATTGGAAAATGACACACCTCGCTGAGGCTGAAATGCAGAGGTGATGGAGCAAGGGCAGGGAAATGGGGAGTGCAACATTGTTCCCTATTTAGAACGCCCTCAAGGAAGGTGTAGATTGAAAATCCAGAGGGCGCCAAACACCACGTGCACACATTAGAGCAGCACTGTACAGGAGTTGCTCATGTGCCAAAAAGTGCAATTATTTTTTTTAATAGAGATGCATACCATAATAAGACTTTTTTTCTAAATTATTGGAAACTGTTAGGAAAAAATGGAATACAGTGAAACCTGCGAATAAGAACCCTCCATATAGCGTACTACCTGGGAGTAGCGCACCATCGCAATCGGCACGGATCGATTTTTTAGAACTAACTACCTCTATATAGCGTATTCCCTGCGAAATTCGATTTGCGCACTGGTTTCTTGGGACAAAATCACGATTTTGCCTGCGAAGAGCGTACGCCAAAGCATGCAATAATGACTGGGGAAATCCCAAATTGAGGACGATAAATGTAAAAAAATACATTAGCATAGTGAATGCATGTTTACCATTTAGAAAAAGTATTTATATACATGCATGAACACCGAATTAAGTACAAATAGCTACGTCTACATAGATGCAGTTGTATATGAGCGTATATTTGTTTTATATATGTATTTTTCGGTTTTGTTTATGTTAAAAAACATTTAAAATTGCAACATATATATTTGTGCATCTTCGTAAGGATAATAATATCTGATTCATTATGGTCATCACTTTAGCTGAACCTTCATAGAGCATATCCCTCCAAATTGCACACCCCATGGTTCGGTCCCAATGGGGTGCGCTATTCACAGGTTTCACTGTAAGCTTATACGAGGAATGTTTGAGGCTAGCCTCAAACAGGGTTTCAAATACACTAGAATTACTCCTTTTAAAATTATTAATATTCTTATCTCGTGGGAACATTTTATTATAATTAAGCAGGCAACACGAGGCAATATATCACCTGAAATAAATTTCAGCAATAAAATGTCAGCGTGTGTGCCGAAATATTGTTTCGTCGCTTGGAAATCTCAATTTATTTCTCGAGTGGAATAATATTCTATTTGCAAAATATTATGCAAAATATACACGTAAATCGTTATAAAATATCTCGAATTTAATTATAAAAATACAAATTTTGATTTTAATTCATTTACAAATTACGATATCAGGTGGTTTAAACTTTGGTTTGGTGTACCAATATGACGCAGGAAGTCTTCAAATCGGATTCACACTTATATTCTAAGGCTGAAGCGCCATACCAGATTTGTTGTTTGAATGCGTTGGCGTGTTCCGATAATAATGCATCAGTGAATCGGAACGTTGCCGTCCGCACCAGCGGGTATCGGAACGCATCCTAGTGCTATAACTCAAATGCACGAGTTCATATGTCCCACCTGAGCATGCGTGTTGGCGTCTTATTAAGCATTATAGCCCCAGGCCAAACTAGGCTGGAAACGCGCGTTTGGCTATAGCCTTAAACAGGGCATAGAATTTAATTTAATTTCTAGAATTATAAAATTTGCACAATTATATCTCGTGCGAAAATTCTTTTTTAATTAAAAGCCTTGTTTGAGGCTAGCCAAACGCGCGTTTCCAGCCTAGTGTG